>JAULBU010016478.1:0-43009 GCA_032358235.1 Odonthalia washingtoniensis | reverse complement strand
CGCACGAACTACTGTTCCAAGTATTAGGTCGATCCATCCCTCTTAAATTCTTGTCTCCTCGCAAGCTTATTCTTGACATTGCCAATTATCAGCATTTGAGAATCTAGAACGTTTAAACCCAAAAGTGTGGGTACTTTCACATCAACTACATTGAGATCAACTGTTATATATCCTACAGAGGACGGTGTAGCAAGAGCAAAGCGGGCCATCCCGAGGGAGGGGAATACTTTATTTCCAAAGCGGTAGGAGAAAGTGAATTGTGTTAGTATGCTTTTTAGTTGAATAATGTGTCGATGTAGAGTATGTTTACCAATAACTGATCGCAGCTCCCAACTGTCTACACAGAAGGACGGTTTTAATCCATGATTTATGTCTGCAGTGGGTTTTAGGATGTCGATACTTTGGCAATCAATCAAGGACCCAATATGTTCTTGCTAGGCGTGATTGGCAGCATTAGCCATGAATTCTTAGTTGGTGGGGGTTTGTTTACTAGAATCATCATTTTCTTTCACGTCAATGTGGGATATTGTTTACGCATATATGATGTTGAAGATATGAGCTTCCAAAATTGTTTGGTCCAAGGCACCTTTTGCCTCCTCAAACGGTTTAATATTGGTGCCAGGTTCTAGTATGGAATCCAGATGCATATTGAAAGTTTCGACTTCATCATTTTGTTGCATGAAGTTATCCGTCTCAAGACATTTGTGCCATCATCACTGCATTCTGTTGTATTAGACTCATAATAATTAACGAAGTCAGACAGGATATATATGGAAGTGTCACTGTGTCCAAGTCTAGTGTTTATGTACTTGCGTACCGTCCCAGATGAACAGCGATGGGAAGGGGACCAGGGTCTATAGCCACATCGATAGAAAACGTTTTGAACATTTGATCGGATGTAGTTCGGGGAGTAGCCTGCTGAATTTGATCTTCTGCTGCCATTGTTTGGCATGGATAGTTTCGGTGGAGGGAAAGTATGGCGGTTATTCGTTTATCCTCTTCACGAAAATTACCGGTTCGTGATTTTAGACGATTTTCATATTGGACGAACAGGGTCATCATACTAGATGATGGTGATGAATGTTCTGCTCCGAGTTCTGAGTCCTTCTTCAATGTGATCGCATATGACAGGCAGTTTTGAAAGATCTGTAGTTGTGATTTCCGTTTATCTCATTTGTCCGAGGAATTTTTGACCATTCAAAGGTGGCCACTACTGAGCTTACTATCTTCGTTTTTGTAGCTGTCATTGCGAAACATCGGAAGACATTGCGGTGTAAGTTTGTCAATATAGGCACCAAGTTTTGCAAGACCGATTGCTTTATCCGTTATATCTTTTTGAGGCATAAAAGTTTTAAGTTTCAAACGACCCAATCATCGTTGGGCTTCTTTCTGTCAATCGGTGCTGTCCAATTCAGAAAGCATGAATTATTTTATCAGATCAAAACATGAGTCGTGCTTGATTGTGTTTATATAAAAAGGCTTAGCCGGATCCTGAAGTATGTTGGCGAAGAAGAGCGCCTTTTTATCCAGAGAGAGTTCAAGCTGGTCTCTTACCAGTCCATAATCGCGAATTTAATTTCTGATACTTTCATCAATATCGCCAGGAAAAAGCTTACCTTTAAAATTCGACGTGAGGGATTTTGTAATGTGGCCAGAATTAATTTGCTGGCTTTCTTAAACCTGCGATCGATCTCGTCTTGTGTCTGTGAAAGACGAGTCAGAATCATCAACGGATGAATCTTGTCTATCTTCTGTTGAGCGTTGCTGACCACGAAGACACATTGTGTGGAAAGGTCGCTGCGGCTGGACATGATGTTGAGGCGGTTGTGGTATGGGTTGAGGGATTTGAGGATTTTCCTGTCGGAGTTTGGGGTTGTCCGTGTGACTTAGTAGGGTTACGACGGCTGGCCGGGTGTTTACTCCTGTGTTTATACCTTGGGAGTGTGAGGTGCTGATGGGTCGAAGTTACGTGTAGGAGGTTGATTCTGGCAGATGAAGGTAGCGAGTTGTCTGGATGTGTGTATATGAATTGCTAGTTCCTGCTGAAGGTTGCAATGATTGAATGTAATTTGAAATTAATCCTCTGAGTGAACGATCCTAGCCACACATGAGTCATCAGAGAGTGATTATTGTTATCAATCGGTGCGAATTCTAAACTAGGTATCGTGTGATCACTTGGATCGGGAAAGTTGTAAAGTATTTAGATGTCTTTTAGCAAACCTATGGATGCGAGTGGCATCTTAAAATAATTCGCGCTGAATAATTTATTTCCTCCCGACATCATTTATCGGAAGGTGGCTGATAATTCTCCAAAATCTAGGCCAATGTCGTCTATGGCGTCCGCGTCTAGTGGGTTGATTTCCAAGAACGACCTCGAAATGTCGGCAAGTTGTGCCGTTAAACGGTGTGTGTGGTTAATCCCATTGGCGCGACGAAGAAAACGTGAGTATCGCCTCGTTACGTCTGTTGGGTAGATCGTAGAGCGACCCGCTCTTGTAATCAGCGGAGTTGAAGAGCTCCTCCCTGCTGCTATTCGGTATGTTCGTCAGAGGGATTTATTGTATCCATGATGATAGACTAGGAAGGAGTGTGGCCTATTATAATTGTGTTGAAAAGTTCTAGTTAGAAGTCTGTCGAGTACGTTCTGTTTCTGTTTCTTTTCTTCTTTTATAGTATGATTTGGGTTGTTTCTTTAGAGTCGGCGTTGTGTTGTTTGTAGAGTATGAGTTTTGGGTGAGAATGAGGTTCGATGGGGTTGTTTGTTTAAGTACAATTCGATCGCGATAAATGGAAAATGGTACGGTTCCTTTTTTCATATTGATGAAAAAGGGTGCTGTTAGTGTTATGTATTCGGCTTCATATATCAGAATCCGGATTGTCGAATGATACCTGTGGGCAACGAACGACTGTATTCTAGGAATATGGCAATCAGCACCTTGTTGTAGAATACAGTCAGGTGTCATGTGGTGCGTGTTAGTGTAATTTGGGATAGCGTCTATTCTGGGGAGCTACTGTATTGGCCAAGAGCTATCCACGTATCAAGGCGTTGAAGAATGGAAGTGAGATTAGAGGTTAACTAGTGGGAGTAAGCGCGTAGGTGGCTACCTAGTTAGTTTGGAGAAGTGGAAGGGCGTGTAAGGGCGGGCCAACAAAGAATAATGAGGTCAGTGAGCGAAAGGGTTCAGGATGGGCATGGACTAGTACGAATCGATATCAATACCGATTTGATGTCTCAATGACTAGATATAAATAACTTGGTTGGGAACTACAACAAAATGTGTTTAGCGATAAGAGTAAAAAGAAGTGGGGAACAGGGAAACGAATGTAGATGAGAATGGTGCGCCTGGCGTTCTTTTACGAAGAAGAACACCATTGTCGAATCCAGAGACGGAATATCTTTCGGCAGAAGTTTGTGTCATCTAGGTTGTACATGTGTCATGCATGTACGATATAAAGCGCTATTAGTGTGGGTTACAGTCTTGTTTCTGGGAAGATCTGAAGTTCAGCTTGACAAGATGTAAACCTTGAACAATGCTAGCAACAAAACCAACCACATTTCAACGACATAACCATCACCAAAGACGCAAAAGACACACACATCATTCGGATGACGTAGCAAAAGAAGATTGAGAAGATCAATATGGCAGAAACACAAGACATGTTCACAATCAGCAGTGAATTAGCACAACATGTAGAAGTAAACATCAGACCAGACGTATGTGCATCCGTCCAGTTAGTAGCACCAGGAAAGAAACGGTCAACAGAGGAAGGATTCAAAGCGCTAAAGAAAGCTACCAAGTTTTTGCAAAACACAAAAGAAAGAGGACTCACATACGTGCCTCCATACTTACATTAAACCAGGATACTGTTGATAACCGACGAATCATTTGCCAATGCAAAAGGACTCAAAAGTCAGCTTGGATTCATCATATTAACGGTAGAGGACACAGAAAACTTCAATATAATTCATTTTGGATCTAATGAATGAAAAAGAATTGCAAGATCTGTGATGGCCGCAGAGGTACAGGCGTTTGTATTAGGTTTCGATTTCACTTATGTAGTGAAGGATCTAGTCGGCGAAAGACTAGGAAGAAAAGTGCCACTAGGACTAATGATCGATTCCAAAACCGTATTTATCCAACGGAAAAACAGCTGAGAGAAGATTTCGAATTGATGTTCTAGCCTCAAGGCAGAGTTACGACGTAGGAAAAGGGGATAGGATTGCATGGATACCGGGAAACTTGAACCCGGCCGACTCCCTCGCAAAACCAGTACTGACACTTTCTTCACCATTATAAAAATTTATGGTAACAAACAGAATCACATTATAACCAGAGGGATGGGCAAAATAACACGAACTAGAAGTCGCTGTAGTGTCGATGGTCTAACAAAATCGATCGAACAATGACGTTCGTGTGACAAAGAAAGAGAACGCACTAACGGTTCAAAAAAAAACTTATTTACTCAAAAAGAAAAAAATATAAAGCGAAGGTTAAGGGAACAAAGCAGGAACACATCACATACAAAACCGGCAAAAGACAACAATGTACTGTAATCAAATGAAACGTGTGAAAACAGAATATGCAATTACCAAAGCATAACACCGTATCAAAAGGACAATAAAGTATCGGTTTCAAAAGCGATCGTCGGTAGAAAATAAACTACTGTAAAGCAGAATGAAAAGGATACCAGAAAATGAATACACCACTTTCGAAATTAACACATAGCTAGAAGATACAATAATGCACAAACCAAAATGCAAAAAGTTGGAACAAGTGACATTTAGAATTCACTAAATGCAACAACAACCAGGCAAACAAGAAAAGACCAAATATAAGCCAACATCCAGGAGTCCCAATAGGAGACAATTTATAGTAGCCAGATATTAAAGAAAATTATTACTGATCTCACCACGGCGATTCGCAGAATGGGCACCAATCTAGCGCGGAGAAATCCAACCAACCAAAGTCAGGGTTGATTAACAATGAGCTATTCGGAGCACAAGAAAATCCGCTCACCTCGAGCGTGAGCCCGATGTTTTATCGACTGCTACACCAGAGTAGATCGATACGCGAAAGCATATCGGATCGGATACAACACCCGTAAAGGCACTCTATTGTCGAGAGGGTACTGTATCAAATTCCACCTCCCCATTGAACCGCGAAGAAAATCCAATGGTCCATCAGTAACCGAACCCGCGAGGATATCCAGAAGCCTGAATAATATATACTTACACACTTCACCCTTGACAAGAACCTGTATTCTCGGCTAATCTGATTGCGTTTCACAGTCAGAAACTCGACAAACCAACCAGCGAAGCGATGAACCGTATAGCCGAGGACTGCCATACATGTTCACGAAAGAAATCAGCACCTTGTTGGTTTAAATTAGCAATTGGAACGGCTAACTAAAAGTTCAACCACTAGGTGCAAGTAAACACAATGTGGATAAATGGTATACCAGCAGTCCGTATGGTTGATAAGGCGACTCACTACACAGCGGCATGTTTGGTTACGAAAAAAACTGCAGATGAGGTGTGGAAAGCAATCCAGTGCATGTGGACACTGGTCTACTGCTGCCCCCCAGATGTTTTATGCATCGACCAAGGCTACACTATACAAGTAAGGAATTCCGTAGCAAGTCATTTAATGATGAAATAGTAATAAAATAGGAGCCTATGGAAACTCGAGGTGCAATAGGTACCGTCGACAGGTACCAAGCCCCGCTCAGGAATGTATACAGAACTTTACGCGATAATCTAGACAAACCAACATATGATGATGACTGCTTATACATGGCAGACTTCGCTGTAAACTCAATCATTGGACCTGAAGGAATCAGTCCCATGTTTTTGGTCTACGGGGAGATGCCTCGACCCGCAGGTATACCACCTGCAGCAACTCAACATCAGCGCGCTGAACTCATTGGCCTGGCAACGCAAGAAGCGACGAAAGAACAAGCACGATACAAGTTGAAGTTCAGCTTGGCACATCGGGGCAGACCACTAGCACTAGAACAGTCTTTCAAAATCCGTGAACTGATGGAAGGAGCACAGGTTTGGGTATGGCGGACAACTTCGAAAAGTTGAGAAGCCTCCCATCGTTTCATGTCCATTGACGATGAAACTGTAGTGATACAGACTACTCAAGCAGACCCCTGTTTAATTCCACGTTTTTCAAACCGGTGATAAAGTCCAAATTATACGGAGACGATGACGAGGATGATGACGAGGTGAATTATATTGGCGGAATGATATCAAATGAAACCAACGATTTTCTTGAAGCAAGTGTATAATTCACATGGTATACAGTAGTCAAGTGGCACTGGACACACTATTAATCCCCTCTCTCTCCAGTACGTCTGTAATCCATATGGTACACACAGTAATCAAGTGGCACTGGCCACACTATTACTCCCCGCTACCTCCCTCCAGCTGACATATAATCCGAATGCTATACATAGTCATTCACTAGTACTGGACATATTATTAATTATCTCTCTCCTACTCCAGACGGAACCTTCTGGTCCAAGTCAGCTCAAACACCGTATTAATCGTTTAAAAAGGAACTCCAATTTGGACAAAAATGTGCATACAGTGTACAAATCGTAATAATTTGTTAAAAACTACAATTTGTATAGCCTTTACAGTTTGTATGAAGATATGATTGAACTTGTTCATCATAATATGATGAACATTCTTAGTAGGTATTTAAAGAAGAGAAACGTACTTGTCACGGATATGTCGAAAATGAATTGATCGTAAATCGAAGATGAAAAGTCGTAGGCGAGGAAGACAACCCACAAAAAGACCGAAAAATGCAACATTGGAACAATCTTCCCAAAGACGGACAAGGAATAAATGGGAGAATTTAGAATTACCGTGGGAAACGGCAATAGTAGATCGTAATGTAAATGAAAATTCGGTACAGGAAATTGAGAGACGTACACCTAATGCATCTGTCGAAATGTCTGTTTGACGTCGTGGTCAAACGAAAGGTAGGGTCCGTGGGAGTCGTAGAAACAAAAGTGGTGATATGAGTGGATTGAACAGTACTAGTCTTAGTTATTATTCATCCAAAAGTAGAGGGGTGGACAGTTGTAATACTGATAACATGGATGCCAAGAAAGTGAGTGATGTAATTCAGAATAGTCCAGGAATCGATCCAGTTATCGCAGAAGTGGTTAGTCACATGAACGACCTAGATTTTCCAACGAAAGAAGTAAAAACGGAAGAATATATAAAACTGGATGAAGATGTTCGCAAATTGACAAGAGAAAATGGAATAATATACATTAACATGAATGAGTTCAAGTTATCGTGTACTGGAAATACCAATGAACTGTTCTAGAAAAATAGTTTAATCAAGGCTCTTCAATCTGAAATTCTGAAATTGGGAATGAAAAATATTGACCTGAAAGGGACTATTCAGACCCTACAAGTGCTACATACGGAATTGTTTCGAAACATGTCTGTGAAAAACAAGAACCGTGAAACGTATGTGGAAAGGATGATCAAATAATTACCGACGTGGTTTTTAGGGATTGCTCTTGCAGTTAACCACAGAATGAAGAAGTGGGGATGTAAGGAAATGTGAGTTGGATTCAAATATAAATAGTAATGAAAGAAACTAGACCAATCGCTCGGAAACTGTACTGGAAAATAGAATCAAACTTGTTGACGGATCAATGAAAGTTGCAACTCAGTTTCCTTTTCTTTGTAACTGCAAGGATATATATGTGCCTTCTATCAACAACGGGAAAGGTATCATCTGCATTTTACTCCGACTGGAACTGTCATGTGGAAAAAATTTGCAAATATATCCTAATTGAGAGGTGCAAATTAATGTTGTAGAAGAGTTTTCCAAACTTGGCACTTTAGAGTCGCGATTAAGGCAGATGCTATCTGATTTTTGTCGTACGAGAAAATGAGTTGCAAATGACAGATTGTTTGAAGCCCTTGGGTATGTTTCGTTAATGGCAAGGTTTAATTTGAATGAATCTGGAACAAAAGAAACAAAGAAAATGAAAATAGATGTCACGAAGAGCAATATATTGAGAAAAATAGAAACAGGGTATTAGACATGTCGCGGTGGCGAACTTCGAAATGTGCTGATATGCAGTTGCATAAAGAAAGTACTGCAGCAGAACTTGATGGAGTAAGTGAAGGGGACGAAGGAGGGAAGTTGAATTTATTTCATATCAAAGTTAGACCTGGAATTTTGTATGATTTCAAGAGATATATACCGAACGAAGAAGAAGAAATTATTGTGGAAGGGTCTATCATGAGTATTTCTAGCTTAGATGCGTGCGTTTATAGTTTTGTGACATTTATTAACTGTAGAATGATGCCGTAGTGGGTTCGGCCAACAGGAATTAAGCCAAATGCATTCGAAATCTGTAAAACTAGCAACTGAACAGGTAATTGGAAAAATAAAATTGTTGGTGGAAGTATGGGAGTCCGTAGAGTTGAAAGTTCTAGATTGTGAAATGGATGAAGAATAAAGTAGTCTGAAAGAAATGGAACATAACGCCACAATTATTTTAAAGACAAATAGTCCGAAGAAACATTTTATTGCTGAAAACACGCATGGGGTGCGGGAACACATTGGAACAGAGTGTGGAATTATACATGAATGTTACATCGCATAAATAGCATCCGATGGGAAAAGTATTGAGAACTTGGAATTATATATATATAAGGACACGTTCATAGGAATATATTCGAAGGTGAAGAAAGTAGCGAAATAAATCAAAAGAAGGGGTAAATATTAGTAGGAAATAAAATGTTCTTTTGAATAAAATAACTTCCAATACGATGTCATGTGCGGAAATTGTCTTCTTATATTTCTAATTATTCACAATTTACCGAATGATGTTCCTTGTAGAAACGAGTAATATAAAAACGCTGCTTTGGCCATGGTAATTGTTCGGTGAAAGAATCAATTCGAAAATTATACCTGAGCACATGTATTGATGAAAAAATAGTCTCAATATCAGTAATTATGTACTACTCTCCTGTCTCGAAATGATTTTCATTGATGTTGTGATATCACAAGGTATTGTGTAGTCCACTTCGTAAAATGTTGATCAACACAAGCATACACAATTCAGAATTGTGTCGACGTTGTCCAAAGGCTGAGTGAATTACATGTATTGAACGAAAGCCATTTATTTCTTGACCGTTGTGTGAAACGTCTTTATATGGAATCAAAGTAGCGGTTTTGCGATATAGAAAACCGGATTATTTCTATGACTACCCTCGATAAGATCGGAGCTGTTCCTGAATTTCATGCTGGAGCCAAATTGTGTAGTTACAAAATTTCGTTCGCTATTACAACGGTTTTTCGGCGGGGCGGTAATGTACAATATTTCTAACACTACGATACAGTGTCAGAGTGAGGATATGGCTTCCAATTAAATACACTGACTTGACGAAAGAAACAGAAATTCCGGGGTCCGTAAACAAATGTTCACTATCGAGGAAACTGTTTCGAATGAAATCAGAAAAGACTTTAGGACAGGTACGTGAAAAATTGATGAATATTCGAGATATATCTTCGTTTTCAGCCTCTGTCCATTGCTACTTTCCTCGGGTCATGGATTCTATTTTCTGCAATGAAACCGATCATTCATGGCGCACCAATTTGGTAGATCACTGTTCACTGGAATGTAGTGGGGACGACGTGTCCGAATACTGTTGTGAAACAATCGTGTTGATAACGTTGTTAAGAATCGCAACATGCTTCGAACTACGTCGTAAAGAACCTATTACTGGGTTCATATGGTTTATAGTTTCATATATTCGTGTTGCAAATCTTTTGGAAGTGGAAATATGTGGTTTCGTGAAGAATTCATTGACGTGCTCATAAGGTGAAGCATGAATTATATTAAGACCTCCATATTTGGAGAGATATTCTTTGGCTTGTCCTAGTAGATGGGACTTCAATGTATGAATTACAGTATGAAAATGTTCCTCAAACGTGTCAATGCATTGTAATTTATGAAGTGATATTCGTTTTCTAATGTCATCGCTTTTTTACTCTGACAATTCGTGGTGTTTATTTTCAAAACGTAAAACTTTCATTAAAGTTGTTTAACTTATGAAAATAGTTGTAAGAGGTAAATCAACGTGATAACCAGTAACCCTATCAATATATGCTACCACAAATCGGAAAATATTATCCAAACATATATAATCCTCACTATCTATTATTCCTCCAATGGAATTATTTAGAAAGAAACTATTCAGGTGCAGTGAATTGTCCTTTGATGAGAAGTCAAAACTTAAACCAGGAGCTCCAAACTGATTTTCTATTTCTGCCATTAATTAATTGCAAGCCCGTAATAAATCGGTGCGCTGTGAGCGGAATGCTTTTACGTTTCTACGTTTGTCCAGTCCGTGAATTAATACATTTAGAGTTGAAAGATATGTAATGAAACATGTCTTAATTGCCTTTGATGTATCGAAATGAAATTTGTGCAATGGTTCATTTGTAAACATTGAAAACAGGCTTGGAACAAGAAAAAGAGGTTGTTTTGTTGTTGAAGTTGAGAGAAATGGGATCACGGAGCAGTTGAAATATCATGCATTATTTCTTGAGCTTCTTTCTGTAGGAGCTTCTTCTGTAGGATCTTCTTCTGCAGGGCTGTTTACGCTAAGGTTGATTATTTCAACAAATTGGAAACATCAATTCTCTTACTTCTGACGTAGTCAACAGTGCTGGGTGCAGACAAAGTTCTATGTTTGAAGTCCTGTGAGGTTCCTAAGCATCTCATGCATGGAAGTTTTGGCATAAAATTGTGTACAACTCCTGACATGCCTTTACTTTCTAGTATATCACAACAGTATGAAACTATAACAGGGAAATAATTCCATGTCTCATTTCTTTTGGTTGACACATTGCAACCTTCCGAATACTGTTAGAATAACCGCTCAATAATCATAGTTATTGCTCTATGCAGAGAAACCATTCTATCATCTCTTTCCGGTGACGAAGAGGTTACTGATCCATGATCATCAATGGAAATAACGTCATAATTACCTGCACCATTATTGAAGGATAAATTTTCCCCATAAATCTGTGACTGTGATACTTGTGGGCCGACAGGAAGGGATTCAACCAAAATTATATCCATGGTCCATGAGGAAACGTCTTGTTTCAACAGACATATTAAGAAATATAGCATGTACGGGGTATCCAATCAAAGAAGGCTACTTCATAGTTGATGCTATTTTATCTTTATGTATCCGTAACATTCCAACAAAATACTTCGGATTCGTACCTCTACTTTGATTCCAATCAATTGAAGAAGACTGACTACACATGATCTGTGTTCTTATGGACATGTACAGGTTTGTGAAGAATTGTGATTGAAGTGGGTGAAAAACGTATGTACGGTTTGGTTCGTTGTAACATGGTCTTAATTTCATGTTATTTACGTTTACCACACTCATATGTGTACTCAAGACTTCAATGAAGATTTTCTTGTAAAAAGGCCTTTCAATTGCCGTCTGAAGCAGTACTGTGTGGGACCTCGACGTTTTGGAATTCATGATCCATTATAATGTGAGTGACTGTTTTGTCGACAAGTGATATACATTTCTTCAAACTTCTTATTTAATTACAGACAATATCAGAATTGAACATTTCTTTCCGAAACAACTTGATAACTTTGCCTACAGCAAAAGAAACTATGTCATTTGAAACTTTCAACAATTGATTTGTGACAGCTGACACATCACTCATTTTCCAGCAGGCATATATCTGTCTGTTACATTAAGGCTGAATATTTTATATGGTACATCAACGACTTTTCTGGCTTCTGTGAGTGATCAATGGATCGCAACAGGTGGAGAACTTTCCCTACGACATGTGGAAAACATTTTGACTGTTCCTGCCAGATATAATCGTTGTCTTTTCTTTTAATTGAATTCTATTGAATGCCGTTTGAAATTAGTCAATATTTTGGTGAAATTTGTGGAATACCTAGTATTGCATACGATTGTTACGTAAGCATTGTTGTTCGATGTCATTTGATATTTGAAACGATGTCGGAAATAGCATACGGTGGGAACCATCATTCTGTATCATGGAAAATATTGGTATTGTATTAGCAAAGAGTTAAATCGATTATGTCAAAATTATTAGAGGTATTGCATAGATATAATAAATTAGATGGATTCAAAGCATTATTCCAGAATTTTAATAAGTTGTTAGATTTTTCAAACTTTCAAACCTTCAAATTTGGAAAAATAGGGACGATATGATTGTTGCCATCATAAAGAACGACTTCTAATGTGATACCATAATACTGTGATGCAATATCCTGACAGTGTTCCGGACGGACTCTGCATATAATTTTCGCAATAGATGGTACAAAAGTAAACCCATTGTGGCATGCTTTGCTATTTTCTATGTCCTATAAGTCAGCAGTCTCTGGGTCATGTCAGTATTCCTGTTTTTTAAAATGTGATTCCTGTGGAACAAATACGGTACGGTAGTGTCTAAAAAAGGGATATAGACTGTAGATTATCTTTACTTGAACTATTCATGAAATTCCAGAAATTGAAACAGTGCGGTTTTCGTGCACATGTTTTTACAATAGACTTTCAGTTTGTTTTTCTGTGTAAACAGGAGAACATTGCCTCACTGCACCATTATGTGAAGGTTTCATAAACTGTTCAACGTTTCTCCCACTGGGTAAAAAGTGAGACCTGATAACTATGACGTGGTACCACCGCTTCATAGTCATCTGGTAGAACGAACGCATTTATCATGTTGTTGAACATTCTATAAAGAGGACCGTCTTTCTCTCTCTTGACAATCCCAAAGAGCCATATATTTGATAAAATTGGTTGATAAGAGAGTATCTAGTTCAAATAGGGGTAAATGTGGTGGGAGAAGAGGGCACTTGATATCCCTGTACGAAAACGAACGGCATCTTTATAAAAGAAAGAAGAGCATATTGTAAAGTGATAAAGTTACGGAACTTCTAAGTTATGTAACGGGCAAAATATGGTCCTAAAAGGGAGAAAATAGAACATTTTAAACGAAAAAAGGTTATCCACGTAACAGAAAGAGGGCATGTTGAAACATTAATTCGTTCATATGCACGCTTTTTGCACTCCTTTCACACACCCTATGTCTTGTAGAGAATGTTGTTAACATTTTCCTGTAGATGATCACCACATTGCTTCGTTCAACGAACAAATGAGGGCATGATGTAGAGACAAGTTGTCGAAGTCAATGGGTGGGAATTTTTCACCCATGGATCCCGACTACTAGTCTTCTTGGGTAATGTCACGAAATTCTGCCATATATCTTTGATACTATTGAGACATTCCAGCAATAATTGGATTTGACTGTTAAAACTATAGAAAAGAGGAACAGGTCTGTATTTCTAACACAGAATCCACCGCAGAGGACGAATCCGATCTCATAATCACAATTTAGTCAATAGTAATGATGAAGCCAAGTCCGCACTAGTCTTCAGCGATAAATCCTACCCCATGGATCCAGACTATTAAAAAAATACTGGAAGATACGTTTTACGTATACACAACGCGGAAGCCACCGCAGTGAAGAAATCCGAAAACAGATTCGCCATGTGGTAAATAGGAATGATGAATTCAAGTCCTCTCTTGTCGTCTTCAATAGGCCTCATCTAATGGAACCCGACACCGTATCTCCGAGCACCGTTTTCATGGGGACAACGGAAAGTACCAATGCTTAAAAGGAAAGATAGTGAAAAGGAATCTGACCAAATGTTCGCAGTCTTGCTTTTATAGCCATTTCCTGGAGATCAATTACATCTTACTTTAAGTACTACCTTGTGTTTAATTAAATACCTTTCATTCTCTTTGTCTTATTTTTTCAACCAACCTTTCAGTCCTTTTAAAAAATTGGAAACGGTCGTACTGTATTGTTCAACATTAAGCTGGATGAATTCCATCTTAATTTACGTAATATCTTTCATTTTCTAAAAAACATTTCTTTCTATTTGTCATACATTTTTCAACAAACCGTTCAGTTCTTTCAAAAATGTACAAACAGTATGCATATTGTATTGTTCCACACCGTCGAATTCAACAAACAATTGAACAGAAATAACGCGATCAACTTGATCGTGTCATTTATCTACAATTGTTTGTCAAATTAGATGGCGATAGATTGTAGTAGAGGGTCAAATTCTACAATGGTTGCTATAACGGTGGTAGCAACAGTTCTCATAATTTTTAAAATCATTGTTCACCGTGTAAGTTTTCTACATATTTTTGTCGGATTGCATGGTGATGCATTGCAGTACAGTGTGGTAGCAGTGCTACCACGCTCTACTACAAATTATTTTCAAAGTTATAAGAACGGTTACCAACTTGGTGGTTAAACTAAGTTATAAGAACGGTTACCAGTGGCAACCGTTCTTAAAAATTTTAAAATCATTGTTGATCGTCTAATTTCTCTACAAATGTTTGTCGAAACGAAATGGTGATGGATAGAAGTAGAGGGTGATGAGCAACCGTTCTTTTAAATTTGAAAATTGAAAAAAATTGAATTTTTTTTTCCTGTCGAGGGCGGACAAAACATTTAAATTTTTTTCAAATGTTTGTACAGATCATGGGAGCGGTTGTCAAGACATTAGTACAACATGTACGGCTGTATACATGCAAAGAGCTAGTTCATGTAAATATTACTACATGTACTGTGAACTTAACATTTCAAATGAGCTATCATCACTTACTAACAATACAGTTTTCACGATCATATCATTGCAACATATTTCAACTTGAACCAAGGAAGGCTTTTCTAGCCTTTAAGCAACCATCGCAACTTCGATCAACTTAATTCCATAACGATCAACATTAAACAACGTTACATCACTGTATTTTAACAAGGAACGACCGACAACCAAGAATTCAACAATGGTGAGCGCATCAACTAACCCATCACGCAGGCATCGTTATCTGTCTGTGCAAGGGGAGGCGTCTTTTTATAATTCGGTACTTGGTGAACAGTATGGGAAGGATTGTACACCGGGGGTATTGCAGGAGGTGATATAGTTATATTAATTTGCCCAGACTGTACTTCTGCAGATGATTTCACCATGTTTTCGAAATTTAACAGGACAAAAGATTCAACTAAAATTTCGAAAGTTGAGGTTGACAGTGCTTTAGTAACAACTAAAACTTTTCGTGGTAACAGTCAAGGTGATGGGAAGGTTTGCAATTTGATTTGAATATTGACACAACGAAGGGGTATCTAACAGTTTGGATAGGATCATCATCGAAGAAATTGGATGATATGGAGACAGAGGAAAGATTTGTGCACTGCTGGGATTCCCAGGCAATGAAAATATATGTGGAACCTGGTGACATGGTAATTAAAAAGGAAACAAACGATGTGGTGCAGGATGTTAATTCTTTGAAACTGCAGAAGTTCAACATCACCAATTACAAGACCGTAGAGGTGTTTCTAAGAGCACAATAAATACGAGCTGTCCAGAACCTGTTACGCGACAAGTATGCAGCACATAGCGATAATTACGTGTAGTCGTTTCAGAAGTAGAAGAACTAGGGTAGCTATGGAATTATGTCTGTTACATTTGAAGAGTCTAGTCTCCCGGGATTAAATGAAGATAATGAGTTAGATGTCTTCGATGATATGTTTACTCGGGACGATGGTAAACTTTGTTTACGTGAGAAAAACGCACTGATTGTTGTCGATGACCGTCCTCGACTTGTTGCAATTAAAATGACGTTGAAAAAGGATACTGCTAAGACCATGGACAACACAAGGGATCCCATTAGTGTTGATATAGTGTATTGAAGAGATAAAATCTCGATGAAACAATGGGAGTTGATCATTCTCAGTCGTACTAGGAATATTTTCGCATCACGGATGAAGAAGGATGTATCATTTATTGATCTATTGTCGAGAATCATTCGATATGCTGAGACGTTAAAGGAGTAGTATTGTAAATAGTTTGTGTTGAAAAGGATTTGTGTTATTGCTACCGACTTGTAACGTTGCAATTTATTGTATAATACGGAATCGAGAGTGTACGATCATTATGCAGGTGTTGCGATAATGTTGGAAACATATGAGCCTGTTATGACACTGTTAAATACAATTGAGAAATTGTGGGATTGGGAAGAGTCTGTAAAATTAAATGTGACATATTCAGACTGTGTATGTCTCCTGAATGGGACCGAGGAAGATATAACACTTCTTATCGATGTGGTACAAGCAAATTTTTGGAATGGAAAAAGAGGGACTTTCGATACAATCGCTTTCTACAGTGTTTATGTTACCTTCTTAAAGGCAATGAATGAACTTTTGGAAGAAATTGTAAATTATGGCTGTGACCTGGAACAAGAACATGTACGGAGAACATGTACGGAAGAAAATGATGGAACGCATGGAAACATTCATTGCAGAGACGGGGACAATACTGCAGATGATTTATACTATTTTTTTAATCATATGAAATTAATAGAGTTTGGATCAGGTGTCCATCCGCCAAGTTGGAAGTACGTGCTGAAAATAGCTATTTAAGATTGCTCAATAATATATAGAAACAATTCTTCGAAGAATTTGGACCATCAACCACAAGTAAAACGAGTGATGGGATGGGGTGCATGGAGGGTGTCAAGTGAGAACAAGAAGTGGAAAAAACGAAAACAATCAAACCCTATCATAATTGATAGCGACCATGATTCACAGCCCGTAAAATTAATAAATGTCACGAAGAATAACGGAAAGGCATTAGAGGAAAAGAGAAAAGATTTCGATTTAGACTTGGATTCACCGGTCCCTCAAATTGAAAGTTTGAAACAACCGGAGATCTCAACACTCAACACCACCTCCTAAAACACCTCCGCAGCGTGGAGAAGATCTGGAAACTTTCGATAACTCCCTTCCTTCTACGATACTGCCATATGGATTTTCACGACAACAACAAAAATTGACCCAACGGTGTAAAGATGTAGTTACCATGTAACACATGTTACTACATATGATAAATATGATTGGGTACACAACTGAATAGGGAGAACAATTGGGAGAATATATAGCGCTGAGCAGAGACAGATCTGGATCTGGTGGAGTTTCTGGTGCTTGAAAAACTGTGCGTCAGAATATAAAAATAAGAGACACCTGGACCTTACTAAAGTCAGCATTTTCCACAGATGGTCATGGTCTGCATATATTTTTTGAGTATGTTCCAATTCTAGAATTCATAAATCTGCCATGGATTTGGATTTCTAAAAGGCAAATAGACCATATTGAGGTATTGCAATATTTAAATGATGCTGGACGTTGAGATTATGCATTTACTGACGAGTATAGTGGTTATGTACAATCTTTCCTTGTTAAGAAGAAGCAACAACTGGGTAGTGAAGGGTACTGCATTCTTGAGGGCTTCTCTGAAATGTCAAGGTTAACAGACAAAATGATAGAAGATTGTTCTGTGTTTTGACGGGTTCCCAACCACAATAATTGGTGCTTTCTCTAAATAGGTAGAAGAAATCTTTTCCGGGAAGGAACATTTAAAAGATGAAGACAACATACCAGACTGGAATCCGATCATTAACAGAGGCGATGCGGACAATGATGCAGATGATATTAACAAGGTGATTAGACGTTAGTCCAGTACAAGCACATTACTGGAAAAACTGTTCGAAAGTGAATTGTATGTAAATTTGGCGAAAAAACGTGCAGCATTGGACCTTTTGTCGAACCATCGAATGACAATGGAGGTAGGCGAGCGGTTTACGTGACGTAAAAAATCCGGAGATCGAAAGGAATAGAAAGAATGATGATGATGAGAAAGATGAGGATATGGTGCAGGAGAGGACGAGTTATCATATAGATCGATGATGACGGACGATGCAGGATATGACGATAATATGTTAATCGGACGGTGCAGATGATAAAAATGATATGTTAGTATAAAGATGATGACGAAGGAACGATGATAAAGAATGAAGATATGTTAGTATAACCGATGATGATGGAACGATGACAAAGAAAGATGATATGCGAATATAAATGAGGGGAAAAACGATGAAGCAGATGATATGTTAAAATATAAACGATATGATGGAACAATGACAAAGAACGATGTTATGCGAATATAAGTAACGATGACGGGAACAATGATGAAGCAGATGATATGTTAAATTTTAATTAATGATGAAGACATGTTGTGATGACGGGAAAGATAATATGATGATGATGATGATATGTTTGAGTAATGATACAGTTGAGTAGAAGCAACGTTGATCTGAATGACGATCTAAGATGCAAAATGACGATGTAGACTACGAGAACGATGAGGATGTAGAATATTATAACGATGATGATGTTGAATCAATAACGATGAAGATAACATGATGTTAAGGATGATAACGACGACGATAAGTCGATGATGGAAATGACGCATACGAGGACTCTGTCAATGAATAAAGTGAAAGCATTGATGTTGGCAATAATAACATCTTGACGAAGGCGATATGAAATGGCACCAGCTAAACGGGGAAGTGTAAGCTGCGCGTAAAAAGTAAAAGTATAACAGGGAGGATACAGTGCCAAGAAACACGGTGCCATGGAAAACGCAGTACACCGCATTCATCAGGGTGACAAAGACACACTTATTCAGATAGCGTTTTCAAGTAGCGAATGATTTTAATTTCTAATACACACACACTACAGTATCGGAATGGAATGATCCAAATCGTTCAAAATTGAGAGAACGATTATTTCTCACTCACACGTTTGAAAAGGGTTCTACGACACGTGTATATAGATCCCACGACTCGGTTCGAATTTTACTTTACTTCAATATGTATATTTATCATTCTCAGAATTCCAAATGAAAGAAAACAAAAAGTTGGACATAAGTAAAACCCAAAAAACCAATTCGAAGCCGAATCAGCGATCCCACCTAACCAATCGATAAAACCTGGAAAGAGGAAACTCCATCCGCAACAAGCACTGAGTTGTTCAAATTCAACGACAGGAGCAACTCGATCCCCACACACTACACGTGTGCATCGATCGACTGGCTGCGATCCCAGAGACGACGGAGTCTATTAAGGTAGCCTCCGATCAGGACTTCTGTATCGATATCAGATATATCAGGACTAATATCAACCGTTGATATGCCTGCGACTACGGCAATAAACGAACCTCACTTATCTAACATTCTGAAACTAACTTTTCCCACTATAATTGAATACAATAAACGTAGTAGTAGTCTTTTGGCTGCGGTCTGTTATTCGACACCTATGGATAGAATGGATGTGTGTATTGCTGAATTTGGATATAAATAAAACATGGTGTAGTAGGGGATGATTTCTTCTCACTGTAGAGATTACACACCACAGAATGGTCATAGCGACTTTTACGTTAAAGACAGTGGTTCTCCAGGATGTTTCACAATCACAGCTGCCGATGAAACAATATCTATATGGATTGCACCGAGGTCCCACCGGTATCTTCCTTACAGCGATGAGGAAAAGATCGTTTAACAAAATCCTGTAATTGGATAAAAATCTATCCCCGAAAGTCTATTTCAATTGGACACAGCTATGTGCACATGCTGGTGTGGGATGGAGTGGAAGGCATGCTATCAGATATCATCTGTTTGTCATTCCGGAAGGTAGTTACTGGAGAGATGCCATTTCATATGCGTTTGGTAGGTCACTGGGGCGGAGAGTTCAACCTCCAATTAAGAACGTTTCACAACACTCAACCAGTCCTCCTAATGCAGGTTTTTATGGAGATGATCACGAGGAAGATGATGGTGATGATATGGATTACGAACATGCAACGGTGATAATACCACCACTTGGTTAAACGTTGTGCTGTCCGTAATACTACCATTTTTATTGACCTCTCTATTTATTTGGTGATGTCTTGACCGATATATCAAAATGTACACCATTGTTGTATAACAACAATATCGAGACTTTATCATTTTATGTTTTATTAACTGTAATTCCTTTCACGTTGTGACATTCACTAGCATTAACAGCTGCTTGAAGCATAAAAAACAGCAGGTGAATTAAAATTACCATGTCGCAATAATCGTTTCAATTTGAACGAGTTTTACTATTTCAATTTTTGGAATTGAAATTTTTGTCCAACTGGGCAAATATTTTGAAAATGTTTTTCAATTTTTGAAATTAAAAGAACGATTTGTACACCCGTCTTCTTACTACTTTAAAATAAACCATTACACGTGAATGCATATCGATCACAGCAGCCAACATCAGCAGTTCTAATTTTCCACTTTACTTCTCCTCAAAACTTTTTATGTCGAACATCAAAACACGGTCATAAATTCAGAACAGTTTATTTCTACAATTGTTCATTAATACAACCGTTCTATATTCTGCTATTTACAACACTTTTTGTAATAGAAGCTATTCAAGAAGTCTTATCTAATCAACTCAACAAATCATATTCAACATTTTCAATTATTCTCCCCATTTATCAACATAATGGCTTCATCTTCATCTCCTTCACATAGCGCCGCATAAAGTCATACACAACTTCTATCAGAATGTGAAAGTGAACTCATAGGATATCTGTTATTTCCTTCTGTACATAGCTTCGGATGTAAGCCGTTTCAAGATTCACAATTCAACTATAGAAACCTCTCCTTTAAATCATACTTGAAATGGGTCCGTTTGGAAACAGACCCAATCCATATAGTATCGAAAAGATTGGAAACAAAGGCTGACAAAAGGGAGGAAACTTTGAAACATGCACTTTTCCCGGTTTCCGGATCTAACGTTGACAAGACTTTAGCAGTATTTGGTAGGCAACAAATTCAGCAGATAGCCCGTACCTCTATGCAATACATACGTGTGAAAAAAAGAGATGGATTTATGATGGAACTTTTCAACAACTTGTTCAAGACGAAGGATACGTCAACTGGGTTCATGGTTGGTAAAACGTTTTTTCATCTAGTAGTTCAATCAACTTCAAAGAGACAACAATCCAATTCGAATGGTATGTCATGTCCAACACCTTTCGAATGAATGGTTCACTTTCACAGCGTTTCTATAACTAATTCATTCATGAAGAAAACAAAGGAAAAGCGTCTCATAAGTCTGAAACATGATACGGGTACAAAAATTGGTTTCCTCGTTCATAAATTGATAAAGCCATCAACTAGACTAGGACGAGCAATCAACATTGAACTACCAAACAAACTGTTTCAACATTATACCTTCTATTGCTACAACAATTCAACATTCGTTGTAATTGAATCTAGACAGGAAGGTTTCGGTTCCATCAATGAAGAACGGACATTTTCTCCTGATAGTGTTCTAGTCACTACACATGAATTGGTATCTCTGAAAACTTGGGAACGCACAGAACAAGAGGATACCGCATTTTGTTACATCTACAATTAATTCCTCGGTACACTTTATGAGTTATTGTCAAACACTCAACTTTATGATGCTGATTTGTAAGAACAGACAAAGCCTGAGTTCCTGTTACCGTTCTTGATTAATGAGGACACTTAGGAATTACCGTAATGATTTTTCAATTTGCTGAAACTTGTTACAGATACTCTCAAGATTAAATTTTCGGATAAGAACACCGCTGACGATGTTCAGATGATACCGCTTCTCCAAGATGAAAACATTCCTCCCCGAACTGCTAAATCTTGCAAGAAGCGAAAACGTTCAACAAGTATGGCAAATATGAGTACGGCTTATGAGATATTTAAACATAAAAAACTAATGATGGTAAAGCTGACATACATATGGACGACTTGTTTATGTCCCCATAAAGTTTGGACGAAAGTAATGATTTAATCAATGCAAAACTTGAACATGAGATACAACCTACCGATTCTTTGCAGATGGGGCCAGTTGGTCGTAAGGCTAAGGATATTTTGAAGGTTTCAATGTACAAATATTGCTGTTGTTACGATGTGGAACTTGCACATCTCGTTGCTGTTCATGAAAATATAATCGGTTAATCTTTACAAGAGAAAGTGGATTCATACAGATAGACCTTCCATACAATACCAGGTTTGATGAACAATTCTAAAACTCGGAACATGATCAATTTGGTGAAGAAGACATGAAGCTCTTCATGGATTTTTGTGAAACAATTTTAATTGAATGATTGCATGCATATATATATTGTTCTGCGCTGCAGTTTCCATTATGGGTTGAACAGTTCAAGTCAAAGAGGAAATTGGTTCTGTTGGACAACACCGAATATGATGAAATAGGAAAAGGTATAAAAACGAAAAAAAGAGTGTTCCTTGTCGATAGAAATCCCCTGTTTTTCACAAAGTAAAGAGGTTCCTACAATACAGATCCGAGCAGCCCTGTCTAACTATTGTATCAGTATGTGGACAAGAAGTTCATTTATGGAAGGCAGGGATGCGGTGGAACGAACCGTTAAGACAAATTAATTACAATCGAACAGGGTCCATTCACAAAATGTATCCAGGAACATGCAATGATATAAACAACATTCCGATGGTGCCCAATAATGAAAGCATTTTAAGAAATCTGAACAGAATAAGCCTGGTGCAAGGCCACTACTTTGAGAAGAACAGAAAACTACGCAATGGATGTCGGATATCATCGAGAAATATACACGCCCTGGTCAATTGGCTGTGGGTCCGTGTGCAGGTACATTTTAAGTAACAATTGCTTATATTCTTCTTTTAAAGCACGAAAAATTTCTTCGTTCTGATATGGATGTTCCATGCTTGGAACATTCTTGTATTCAACTGGTTTCTGTTTTCTCCGTCAGTTAGTAAACAAGGATTATGATATTAATGGAAGTAATAGTGTTCTTAAGCGAATGTTCTTATTAGAGAGTTGGAGGCAATTGAATTCAACAAAAGAAACGATATATGGGAAGTTTTACCAGGTGTCCCTACAGTTCAAACATTTCCAAGGCATATCCGGTACTTCGTTTCGCAGTTTATTTTAGAACCAAGGTTGTTCAATAACGGTGATGCAATACCATGTAGTAGGTGGAAATTTTCATGGAAGAAAGCACTTGACGGAATTGCAATAGAAGCTTTACGAGCAATGGAGTCTTGGGCTTTCAGTTTGACACTTAAGCCGTCTACAATAAAACAATAGAAGTATGCGTTGGGTATGTTAGAACAACATACAATTCCTCAATATTCAATCATCGGTTATTATTATGGAACCCTTGTGTACGTTAATATTGGAAACAGCAGTTCCTTCACAAAAAAATATGAAGAGGGAATGATTTTAGTCACTAGAGTACAATTCTTGAAATGTGGAGCAATTTGTCTACTAAACTGCAAGGGTCCTGATGAAATGCTAAAGACATTCTGCATTGTAGCTTGTCTATGGTTCATTACAAGATAAATAAATGATTTTCAATTTCTGGGAGGGGATGAAACACCAGGGCCGAAAGATCACTTAGTTCAAGGACAACAAACTGTGAATTTGGTAAGAATCCGAAGTATAAATCAGATGCATCAGAATTTTCTTACCAAATTTTGCAAATTCAATCTTTCTATCCTATTTCAAAAGGTGAACAACTTTTTCTTGATTACGGTACAGGCCATACACATCACATTGTAGCAGATTCGTACTTTTTATTTTTATTTTTTACTATTACGCTTTTTCCAGCTATGTTATAGTTGATTCACAATACATTTAATTTCATATATGCCATGTTTTCCACTACTATTGACTTAGTAAAATTTTATATATACGCATATTTCCATAAACTATCCTAATATTTTATATTCCTACTCCATCGGTTGCAGTATAACAACACAAATGAATCCTTTCCATTTTATTCTCTGAATCTCATTTCCATTTTTCAAACATTCCTGTGACACGTTACGGTAACGGACACATGAGATTTTTTTGTCAAAAAATGTGGATGGCATACTTTCCCCCGTTGGGTGACATCATTCACTACCGGATCAAATTGCATTTCTGGGTGCTTTCCTGCCGTCCAGTCAGACGTTTCGTACAGTAAGTTCCAATTAATGCACTGTTGTCATGCCTTCATAAAAAGGAATTGAAAAACAGCAATGTACAAAATTGAGGCCACTCTGATTTTATGACGATATTTTTCGCACTGCATGCAACTATACTCACTGAATGTCCGGCCTTCATAAAATGATCGGTTTATGGGCAATATGAAATCATTGGGGAAAATCTACGATGTTTCCATGTCCCACTTTCATTAGCCTCAACAACATTGAATGTGGCGATTCATATGGGCAAAGAAATGTAAGTACATAATGTACATCAAAATTATTCCACCCCATGAATGTTGGTATTCAGTTCCGGAAACACAGACGTCGCTAATAATATTAATAATATTAGTTATTCTTTCATCGCCGTCCTAATTTCGACACGTGAAAAGTATCGAATTGAAAATTGTCTATCATGTGGAGCAGTTGTGTAAGTAACGGTCCAGTTTGAAAACGAAGAGCTTACTTTTTACCAATAGAAATTCCACAGGTTGAAATTCTGGCTACTCAAGTGTAAGAACACCAAAATAGCTTATCAACAAGTAGGAAATAAAGTTTTTACAGTGACTACAGAAAATTCAAAGTAACACAGGTCCTGCTTGCGCGTTCTGTCTAGCTTCGAATTAGAACAAAACTTTACCCTTTTGGGAATTAGTTTCAACAACGAAATGGTGGAGAAGAAACTCCACTAACGTTTCCCATATTATTCTGGATCACGATCACTCGCAGATTGAAGCAAGACTAGAAAACCGGAGGCATTGAAAGATGTCACTGACGGTGAGATACGAAATGTTGAAGAAGAGTAGGATGTTAGCTAAATACTAGGCAGAAGCTGCTTGGTTAGATGTCTCGCACCACAAAACACAAGATAATTTACTCTAATTAATACAACCAATAATGTGGAAAGTTAGTGGAGCGCTCCTTCCCACATGTTGCGCTAGATTTATCAACGAGTAATAATCATGAAGATGAGCAAAAACGAAAGCCAAATTTAATTTCAAGGGCAAATTCAGGAATTAATTCTGAAACCTAATTTGACAGACTAAGAATTGTCTCAGGAACGTACAATGCATGGAAAAAAATCTTTATAACATTATAATTTCTCCGTATAGCATTCATTTTAGACTGACTACAGCGTTAGAAATGTTTCTTCGGAGCAATAAATTGGTTCTATTTTTCTTTTCAAGTTTTTCGTTAGCTGTGCATTTAATTTTCCTGAGCGCCGTTCTATGTTTTATGGTTGCAACACATCTCGGAATAATAACAATATTTTAGTGCTATCGAATTCCGCAAATAGCAATAGATTACATCTGACAATAGTGCTCTATTAGTAATAAAATTTGTTTCAATAGCAATAGATTTTATTGGTATTTTGAAAGGAATTTATTTGTCTAAAATATATTTTCATTTGTATAAAATGTATGTATAAAATTTTCAACACATCTCATTAACGTGGTGGGGAAATCCCCACTGAATTCAACGCTCAAGAGGCAATTGTTTCAAATATTTTGGTAGTCGGGTGGAGATTCTCTGTGCTTCCATATTGGTTCTTGTATGTAAGGAAATTTAGGCAGCATTTTTCTGAATCAATTTCAGACTCGCATCAATTTTTGACATATCCTCTCTTGCAAAGATAGTTAAACTAAGTGTACGGAGTTATTTTTGAATTTATCCAAGTCTCTTTAAAAATTCTCTCAAACTTTTCAGTTTATCCAGAATCCCTCTCGGTCCATCCATGTACACCATTTATTCAACATCCAGAGACTTAGCAATATTTTTAATGCTAAGAGTATCATTTTCCAATGCCTGTAACGGGTGTTGAATATCTTGTAGTAATTATTCCAATCCTAAATAGTTCCCAGTTAAGAAATAATTCCCTCTGATATTTTTAAACACTTCCATTAACATTCCGCACCTCAGCATTGGTGTACTGGGATTTGTTTCCGAAACTAGAGGGAACTGACCTGTTGTTGTTTCGTCTTCTCGTTCAACTTAAATATGTTTTCTCGTGACAACATGGGCAAACGCAACAAACTTCTGCGCCCCACATGTCCATTGTTAGTCGCTGCACCTACCCTGAGTCGCGCCACTGACCCAGTCAAAACATCTCACCTCACTGTCTTACGTCTTTCAGGTGATGCCCGTTATGCATTACAAGAATCTCATCTCCAGCTAACTGCTATCAAAGACCAAGTCGATGCCCGTGTAGCTTAACCCTTTTCACAGTCTTTATCCATATCTAAATCGTCTTCTCAACAACAATCACAACCATCTCAGTCTCAATCTCAACAACCTCTGTCACGACAACAAATTGAAATTGATAATAGCTTCTGTCAGGTACATAATGATATTGTCCGTGCTCTTTACACAGTTACTGTCACAGAATTGATTAAAATTCCTTCACGTGGTGGTCTTTTGTGTCGTCTGGAAATTGACTCTTCAAACATTGCTGCACTTACCGCTGGTCCAGCATCTGCAATGGATTCTGTAGACCTCATTCGTTCTCATCTAAAATCATTAAAACCTGAAACTCGCTCTGCGCCTACTCTCACTAGTCTGTTCACTCCTTCAACTTTTTTCGCTCCCTTTTCGCTCCCTTTCCATCCCCTTCGTATTCACCGCCCCCAACAACAATTTATTATCAAATCCACCAGGAAATTATTATGGTAAGAGCCTGACAAATGATATATTGAATGAATCGTATGAAAATAACTGCATCTGATTCAAAACAGCTTGACGAGTAGTCCACTAGACTTCTCCCGACGCAAATGGTGCACAATCATCCACTGCATAAATTAATTGATATCGATGTGACAAGAACTCATCACTCTCGTCGAAGACGTAGCAATACGGCATGCTATAAATCCAGTCAACTAAGCACAGGATTTTCCACCACCCCCTCATTAGCAATACAATCAACGTAAAATCCATATTTCATTCTTAGCTTATACCACTTCAATTAAAGTGACAGTCGATGCTCCAGTGGAACGCATACAGCCCCATGTGTTCTTAAACAGCTTAGCAAGGAATATCTCAACGCTGTCACCCGTTACTACCTAGAGCAACGCCTCGATGAAACGGCATGACCCATAGCCGTTGATTCAGCACAATCGCTGTCAAAGTGTGATGCAAAAACTCAAATGTCTCTATCAGCAAAGGTGACAGAAAATGTAACCACATCAACCTCCATGTTTTCTTTGGAATTGATACTACCAACATTGGGATGATGAGCCTCCTTTTCCCTTCGCCCATGTTTAACTGCGAGATTGTTGCGGGATTCTCCATGCAGAATTTCGACACGCAATACTCGACTTGTCTTATCTGCAGTCGTTTCACTACATTGAAAGTTAGACATTACGGATATTCATTTACATCCCATTCACGTTCAAATTCTTTGAGCTCCAATAAAACCTCCTTGTTCTTTCCAGCTGCATACAATATATGCACTCGTCTCAGGTTGTCGTAGAGAACTCATACTTGCATCCATATCAATATCCAACCAACAACATACTATCTTGAACTGTGATTCAGAAAAGGACTCAATTCACAAAGCACCGCCGAGTTACAAGCCAGATGCAAACAATGACGCAATGTTAAGGTGGGAGCCAAGTTTGTTTCAAGCTTCGCCCAGAACCCAGTTGTTTCTTTTCAATCATTCCTCCACCTGATCCAGTTCACCGTATTGAGGATAAGTTTCTCTAGGGAGGAAATTCCTGATCTATAAATAATGGACATCTAATCCACAGCTCTGCTTTAATTCTGCAAGTTATGACTCAGCCGTATCCCACCTATTGATTTAAACTTACGCCAGCTAGCCTCCGCATCCTTAAACATCTCGCGTCCAGTACGAGAAGAATCTAGTTCGATTCCGTGTAACAGAAACTCCGTCTTAATCATCTTTCGACTCTCTTAGACTACAAATTCTTGCATCCATTCTTGAATGTCCTCCACTCCCGGTACAATCATTTTTGAAATGTCCTTTACAACATATCCGCCTCTTTATCATCATCATTCTCATTCTCAGTTATCAAAGTGGTTGTCCACCACGGTTTCCAAAATCTGATGATGCGGACACTGTTGCAGACAGATGTAACTTCTGTTCATCATCAGTAAGCGCCTCCGTCGAGTTAATATCATCACCAATTTTCTTAGCACGATACTCCGTCCATGCATTTACATCAACATCGCTCATATTTTCCTCAATGTTTTCGTCCCACAACCCGAACAAAAATTCAAGTCCGAAAGAATTCGCCATCAAATCACGACACATTATTGCGAGCCCTGGAAAAATATTCAAAAATCACAGGATAGACAATAAAGCACCGCGCTCTGCAATTGAAAATGGTTGATGTGTACAGCTCTGTCTCAACAATCCAATCGTACCCTCTGCTACAGTCATTCTTCCCTTTCATTCTGGCAAAAGCGAAGCAGTAGCGGAATAAAGTACAGAAAGCTACAATATGGCCTCAATAGCGAGTGTACCACCTGCTGGTTCCAAACTACCAAACATACCATGCACGTAATACACATGAAAATGTTGAACCTCTGATGCTGTCAGTTTGATTAACACATCATTTCTTTCTCGAAGTACCACACCCAAAGGAATGACAACCTTCTTCTATTGTGTCTGTTCGATAACTAGGTAATTATAAATGTCTGGCAACATATCATGCAATTGCTGATGCGATGAAAAATGCCACCCATTGAACGTATCACAAGCCAGTGAACGATCACGATTAACATCAAATTGCAAGGCGAACCGCGGCAATGAGAACGAGAAATTTCCAGCACCCATCATTACCACGTGGGTGGAGTCAGGCGAAATTTCATTCGTCCTAAAAATGTCATATGATTAGAATTGTTGAAGTACTCCACGCGAACAATCTTATTCAGATACGTGTAGTAGTCACTTTTACTATCCTCGCCATCTTCCGCAATCACGCTTTGAAACGTATCATGAACATGACCAAATGTATAAAAATAATACATTCAAATTGAGAGTTCTGAACATGGCAGTTGCATCTTACAAATGGTCAACAATACTACGATCTAATGAAGTAAGTGGAAAACTTGATTACCAAAGTTTCCAAACCGCCTTGGTCCACACGATCACCTTAGAAAAGCAAACAACCACTCTCACTCAACAAAAAGAGAAATAAACCTCATCACATATGACTCTTTACGGTCAATATGCGCAGAAACCACAAGGCCGTTACAATAACATGAGAAACAATGGAAACAATTACAACAAATCATATAAAAATTTCAACGGCAAAGAACATAGCTCGAGATACAGTAATCATAATCAACGAATGTAAAATCCCCGAAAACAACGATATGACCACAATACATCAAACCCAAATCACCAAAATGTAAATCGACAACACTAATATAAATGCGGTTTCTCACCATGGTCCGAAGGTCATCGCTGCCCATCTGGTGCCATTAAATAATTCATAACTAATGGTTTTGGAGTGGTTAGAAGTCCGTATACATACTCGCTGATGTCATAAACGGATGAGAACAAGAAACCTTAGATTCAAACCAAAACAAGACGGAACCTCCAGGCACCCTCAAGAAAGAGGAGTAAGAGACCATTAACACTCAACTAATTGATTTTTACAACTATCCACACCCACATAGCAAAAAGGACGCTGACGCCAACATTTTATACGAATCCATAATATCCTCACATTTCTAATATCATCTACACAAAAATACATGCAATATCAACCACAATTGCAGAAAATAAAGTAATGACAGATGAGACTCTAAAAACAGAGACCAACTAAGATAATTCATCCATAATTGACTGCAACAGTATCAAAATTAACTACGCCGATGCCTTGGAAACTAATTTCACTCCATTCTTTTGTCTTGATAGTGAGGCACCAGGAAGTGTCATTGGAAAATAATCTTTCTCCAGAATAGACTCACATTTTCATTACAATACAATACTATCCCAATCAAAGTTATCCTTTCGTTTTGGTAATGACGTTTTCAAATCTCTGGGAAAAGAAACATTTAAGTTAGCAACACCCGGATCAATTGAAAACACCACAATCCGAATCTACGTAGTAGTTGTCAATGTCCCTCCCCTCATAGGTCTCAACATTGTCGATGACAATGCCTTGATGATTGATAATGTTCACAAAACATTGGCGCGACGACAACAAGTAACAAAGAATGGTGCAATATACTACATAGAAGACTAGTACGTTCCTCTGTTTCGTAGTACATCCTCGCACCTACACAATTTTTTTCACACTTTGTATTAAATCTAAACCGTTTTGTCCTCCGGTGAACTAAAACTACTTCACTGCCAATTCTTTCACCCAACACCAACTAAACTTTTTAATCTCGTCAGTAGAACTGACCCATCCGAAGACGATCCCGAAACGCTACGAATCTTTAACAAGATCTCTGCGAATTCCGAACGGTGTCAGCGTGTCGCCTCTGCTCCTCTAGGTTTTCGATATCATTAGGATCTGATTCATCATGCTTTGATGAGCGTATCTTCGTCAATATATTCTATATTACGATAAATAAAACAAGACATGCGATACTGCACATAATTGACGACGGGACCCATTTCACCGCAACAACTCGTCTCAAGAACCACGAGACCCATACCATCTATAACGCGTTAATACCTTGCTGCAACTCGATATACACAGGTTTACCTAACCGTATAATTGTAGATCAAGATTCCAATTTTGTACCATAATTCATAAGAATGGCTTCCATTGATGGAATCAATGTTGAGCGCACCGGGATAGAAGCACACAATGGACTATCTATATTCGAACGATATCACGAGCCAATCTGTTCAGTCGTAAGGAAGATGATGTTTTAACACCCTAAATCCGACTTCGAATTGGTGTTGGCACTAGATGTGGAAGCAATTAATGACACAGCAGGTCCTGACGGGTTAGTACCATCCGCCTTGGTTTTTGGAGAATGTTCCCGTATGGACATGCTTTCTGCTTTCGGACGCAGACCAACAACAGACGAACGAGGTGAATTAGTAGTTAAATTCCGCGCCCAGATGAAACTACATATAGACAAAATGCAAGTTACAAGAGCAATGAAACACAAAGTCCCAAGAGGAACTGACTAATGCTTTGAACCAGATGATCAATATTTGGTGTGGCGAGAAAAAGGCCACACCAGCAAGAATTTTGAATACAATGGCCCATTTAAAGTGGCGTCATCTGATTGGAACACGAAACTGGTACATATTTACGATACGCCCAATGCTCCACCTCGACCCTTTTCAATTGCATCGATGAACCATTATCTCTAATTAAATACGCTTTCATCCTCCTTCTTCTCAAGAATCAGCAATTCACTCCAAGCTTTCAGAACTCCATAGATTAAATATGATATTTCCCTAACAGAACTCATCCCACTCAATGAACCGCGGGCATCAACCCCCGACATTTTTCGAGACAAACGAGACGAAATCAATAATCTCATGAAAAGGCGGACTTTAAAAGTAGTTCTGAGAGAAGATATCCCCCCTGACGGAAACATTCTATCAAGGCGTTTTGTCTTTGCTCTCAAGTCTAACATTGATGGTCAAATAAAACATAAGGCTCACTTTGTCATAAAAGGACACCGAGATAAACTTAAAACGTTTATGGAACACTCCTCCCAGACGCTACAGTCTTCTTCCATTGGACTACTATTGGAATTAGCAACCGTTTTGGCGTTCGATGTTTGGACTTCAGACGTCACAAAGGTCTACCTGCAATCCGCCATACCCATCGCCGTTGACCTATTTCTAAACACTAGTGTACCAGAATTGGAATTGAATCTAGAGCAATGCCTCCAAATTCTTGAACCGTTATATGAGTTATCTGAATCTGGTGATCTATGGTTTCAAACACTCTAGAAGCACGACATCAAGTACCTTATTATATTACAGCTGGCCTCGACCCTTCCTTCCACTACATCTCTACAAATTTCAAACTATCTGGCCTTCCCGGCACATACGTAAATGATATATTGCGTGCTGGGAAAATACTTCTCGAAAACTATTAAAATAAACAGGGGAACAATTTGACATGAAAGATTCAACCTCCCTACCTTGTGAATTTTCAGGCTTCCAACTTAAACTCAACGAAAAAGCACACATGGTGCAAATTCAGTACACAAAAGAGCTGTAAAACTGGAGATTGATGCATATTTTAGTATGTTTCGCTCTATGAGGATACTCCTTGCATGGCTTTCCCATACAAGACCTGAATGTCTTTTCTAGATTTCGAGATATCGATATTGGCACAGATCACGGAAGAAACGTTCACCGAAATTAGAGCTACTCGTCTGAAACATCTCAACGGCGCAACAAGTTACGCCGCTAAACACAGCATCAACATCAACTTTCCTAAATTGGATCTATCAACTCTCAAATTAATCGGATATTTAGATGCTTCATTCAGCAATGATTCATATCTATCATCCCATCTTGGTTTCGTTATTCTCCTAATCGATACCTCTTCCGAAATTATCCCGCCAGTCTTCAGAAGTTACGAGGCGAAGAGACTCTGAAGATCAGCAATGGCTGCAGAAGTCATAAATTTTGCCAACCTCTTCGACGTGGCATACATATTAAAATCTGAACTTACCATATTAACACGACAGTCGATCAGCTTAGAGCTTTTCACAGACTCAAAATTTCTTTTCGACGTCATAAGCAATGGCAGTCGCACTTTCGAAAAACGACTTATGCGAGACATTTATGCAGCAAGGGTTGGTTTTACGAACAAAGAGATATCAAATATAGGTTTGGCCCGCTCAGAAATCAATCTGGCGGACGACCTTCAAAAACCTGTTGCACAAGTAGCGTTGTCACCAATGCTTGAAACCAACCACCATACTCCTTACCCCGTGCAATTGATAATACGGCATTCTTCTGATACGTGATAACCTTCCTCCGCTCTCCCTTACTTCAATCCTTTACCTTCACCCTCCTTTTCTTTCTTCCAAACGCTGCGACATTTTCCTATATTTTCTTTTGCTCCCATTTCTCTCTTCTCTCCTTATCACACCCTGACCTATCCATCTGATAAAATGTGAAATAAGATGGCAATATTACTTCCGCTTTGATTGAACATTTATTTTGATGCACCATAACTTGTGATAACATCTTTCAGTTAGACAATTGAATAATTCCGCTTGGTAAAGTCAAGGTGCAAAACACCCGAATGGCTGGGACTGTGTTGAGTACAGTAATATTAATCTATCTTATCAACAAAACGTCACACTATTTGTAACCATCCCTTCACGCTACTTCAAGATTCAAGTCACACTACTGATGACCTTCCGTCACCTTCAATTCTTCCACCTCAAGCAAAACTATCTGTGACATTCTTCCACCCTGGAATCTCACAACTCATCCCGCCTGGATCTTTACTGTATACGTTTCACCTCAAGCTTCAAAGCCCAAATTACTACTGTCCTGTGTTCGGCTTTTTGACGTTCTTATGTAGTATAAGAACGTCATTTGACATCTTTCCTCTTCTCCTCTTTTCTCTTCCTTTGATTACTACTTTACCTTTTACTTTTACTAAACTCATGTTTGTATTACTTACCTACCCAGTTTTGTCACCATTCACAAGAGGCCACCCGAGAGTTCGTATTGTTACGAGCTCCCACATGCGTATGAAGTACCGCTGTTATCAGCACGGACTTCGCTCCCAAACTCAGTTGCTCACTCCGTCTCCGTCTATAGTCGCGACGACTTGGTCCTGTTTCCCTTTCACCATATTTGATCTCATCTCTTACTCAAAGCTCTTCCACACACTTCAATCGCTATCCGCATATTATTATCATACAGTAATCTTACCTACATATTCTCTCACACCCTCTGGAGCTACTTGCTTAAACTAACGACTTCTACTCTGAATTTAGCTAGCTGCATATTATGTTGACACAGTAGTTCTACCTGCATATCTTCATACTTCCTTTTCTTGAACTACACATACGTAGATTACAATATACTGTACGAAGCTCGAAGATGATTTTACAACGTCGCGTATAGTACCGCTTTGGTTGTGTGTATTCCTCTACAGGTACGTTTACCATTACCTCGTGCGATGTCAATTTTCAAAGTTTTACTTCTATGTAACAATGCTTGTTATGTAATGAAACACAACCTCCCAAGTATATCATACTCTTTTGACATGAATATAAAGAACACAATTGCAAGTCCATCAGCTACATTCGATGGTAAAGGTTGATATGAAGGTTGTGGTACTATTTCAACTTCCGCAATTTTATCATGCTTCTGATGTACTTCTTCTTGTTTATTGCTTCTATCACGAACAGCTCGATGTCTTCTTACATTATTTTCAGAAGACGTCATTAGTGGACCGTTACTTCGAATAGGTAATGGAGACACATCTTCAGCTTCACAACCACTCGATTCCGTTACTAATATTTTTAGGTGTTCATCCAATTGAACAAGCATGGCCTGTCTCCGTAATATAAGATGTCATCTGTCATTTACACGATTTCCAGTAGCCTCTTTCTCACTTTTCTAAGGTTTTATCAAAGGTTTACTTTGCTATGTGACATCATGTGCGAATGCCATAGTTTGATCTGCTGGTAATGATGGAAAGAAATAAATTTGATTTTTTGAATATTGTTTGATGTAAGTTCGTAACTTGAAAATAGCTTTGACTGCTAGTTGTTAAGTTAAAGCAAGATGACTTAATAATTCAGTAATTAATGGAATTGAATATCTTTCTATGGCTGGTTGCGCTAAGTGCGGAATGTACCATACAATGTGCATTCCATAATAAACAAAAATCCTTACTATCATTCTCAGGTACTGATGATGAAATCACGTGAATATGATTTCACGTGATTTCATCACGTGAAATCACATTTGTTTCACAGTATACATTAATGATTTCATTAATTAGTGGGACATGTTCAATATTGAAATGCTCAAATCCAGAGTGCGTTCTTTCAATACGTCTAGAAGTGTGGTGTTGCTTTATTTATTTAATTTTATTCTTTTGAATGATCGGAAGAGGGCGACTTCGTAATTTAACTTGACTTCTTGTGCGATTTGGAGAATTTGTGATGTTGTATTTCTCCATGGAAGTTTTGATAGCTCTGAGACTGCGGCGAAGATAATCGGATACCAGACCCAATTGTCGTTACATATATGCACCCCATGTATTGATTTAACAGAAACTAACGTAAGTAAATGCAGTAGATTCCAATGCATCTTGCATGATTTGCACTCTCCATTTCTATTAATTGCATGTGATGCCGGCTTGGAAAGTTGCAGGCGGGAAAAGCAATTCTGTATTGTTTGACTTGAAGACATTTTTCCCTTTGTGAAGTAAATTATGAGATTGTTTGGGGTGTGCGTGAAGTTTTTAATGTTTTGTTGATAGGAATGACCGTACAAGTGATGCAGGAACGTTTTTACTGAAATTGGAATTCCGTTAAAACATGAAATCTGTAAAGAAATTTCTTTTTTTGTTGAGCGCTATCACACATTTGGGACAGGTTCATTCTTTGCGTGTATTCAAATTATAACATTTTTTCCTCAAATTTGTCTTCAATAGAAACGAAATTAAATTTTGTAAAAGTTCCAGTAACTGAAACGTTGTTGTACATTTTTAATTATATAGGGCCCAATTTTGTATTAGGAGTGAGAACGACAAACAGTACATTGTTTAGGGTGGTGTACTCAAATTAATTTATATTTTATAATTTTAGTATTCTCCTTCATGCCTATTAAAACAGTCCACTGTTCGATGCAGACAGCCCCGAATGAGGTACACTTATGACAAAGTTACCAGTACTTGGAACTCTACTAGAAACTGAGAATGAAACTCAGATTTCGCAACTTTGGAAAAAGCATCGACATAAAGTTTTTTCCCAACTTCAGCAAATGGCTCTCAACATATCGACTGTATCTCCGAAGACTTGGTCTTTATTCAAAGAAGCTTATGGTAACGAACTGATGTTCATTACAATGGACCAAATAACATCTGATGAGCCGACTTGCGATAGTGCTGTTATTGAGAAGTCAATTCGTACCAATGTTTATCTACACAACATGTGCGCAATCACTGTTGGATGTATGTTGGGGATGAAGGAAGTCCCGAAATTTAAAAATCTGAAAGGTTTGAACATAAAGGTAGGCAGTGGCAGCTTTTATTTATTTGGTCAAAATTATCGGTTAATTAGATGAGACGTTCGGACAAAGAGCATGGTATTGAAGGTAAATTCATCTTCGTTGATGTTATAGATCGCCATAAGGGCATCAAAATCACACATTACGAACGAGTTGGCTGTCTGTTGGAAGCAAAGTAATAATCAGTACCCATAGAAATGTAAGTCTTTTTTCGATACTGGAAGGATGCGTTTTTTATTTCTTTGTTTTGTGAAGGAAAGAACATCCAGTTGTATATATGGATGATACAATTGGAAATTTAAGTCACTTGATATTATGTAGTGGGGTTATACCGAGTGTAGGGATGAAGATGTGTTGTACCTATGATCTAGTTTTGAAATATTGTTTTCAAGATCGAAACATTAAAGGTAGTCTTCTACAATACCTTCAACAAAACGAGAACATATGTATCTCGCACATATGTGTTCCAGACATTTTTCGAAATGGTTTCTTATTTTTAGATGTGTACATGCATTTTCTGGTGCAGGCTTTTCATAAAAAAAGTAGAGAAAGAGGGTAGTTGGTCTTTATGAAAGTATTGTGAAATAGTTACTAGAATTTTAAAAACGATCTGGGCCAGTATTGGTGACAGTCCGGGAAAGGTTATGGGCGAAGAAAAACATTACGGGGGTAAAAATGCTACTGTTAAGAAACACATCTCCAATTTTTTGAGTGATATTGTAGAAGGGGAGGATGTTCAAAAGTACGTTGAAGAAGGGGAAAATTTCATTACGAAGTTAATTTCTCCTTGTCTTGTGACGAGTGATAGTTACATGGTAAGAAAGAAAAGAAGGGAAGTGTTAGAGATCCAGATTGTCAAAAAAACCTCCAACACCAATAAAAGCAATGAGGAGGAGTGAGGGAATGTTTATATTGTTATCAATAAGTCTATAAAAGAAGGTTGTGATGAATCAAATGTGGAAACGTGGACTGCACTGATACCTCACCAATTCGGTTTGTGGTATTAGTGTGCGGGAGATGTTTCTATGTTTTTAAAAGCAATATAATTTCAATCAACATACATTTGGAGAGATCAACTAACCCCATATTTATTGAAAGCCATTCACTGCTATTCATTTAATTATGGAGTTATAAATTACATAAAATGTTTGGAACGGGGTGCTGGAACGAGATTGACACTTGCGCTTGGTATGGAGCAGCGTAATTCAAATCTCGGCTCTTGTTTCTTCCATTTGAAAAACGTGAACTAATTATGGACGGAAACGTTGTTCTGGAGGTTACTGTGGTCAGTTCTGTGTTTGATGATAGAGTAACTGGAAAGGGTATCATACAAGACGTATAAAAGTTCTAGATTATTATTCCTGTATCCACAATGATAATGTTTGGAGTCCTATCCACAATAATGGTCCATATTTCAGTGAGACACACTCCAACCGCAGAGAAATGACTACTGATTTCGCTGTTTTTGAGTTTATTGAGAATAATATACAAATTTGTGCAAAAAAGGCTGAATTGGACTTGTTGACGTCAGTTGTAGCGGTAATAATGGGATTTGGGATGGCTCATGATGAACACGTTTAGTTTGTACTCACCAAACATTGGGTCAATTTTAGTACGAAATGACCCGGGACGTTAAAGGCAACACCTCCATACCGATCTCTGTTTCTCACCTGTGATTCGGGAGATTGTCGACCAACCTGGCTACTTCTTTATGATATCAGGAAGAAACAGATTTTCTATTTGGGTATGGAAACGTTCCCATTACTACGCAACACTATCTGAAACTGTTGCTGTTGTACTATCTGATGTTTGTCCAAGAAAGTATGTTACCGTCCCCCCATTCAGTATGCTCATCTGTAGAGGGCATGTACTTCATGCTGGTGATTCCTCTGTACATAGTGGGGGTATAGATGAAACAAGTAATGTACGATTACATATGTGGTTCAGGCCTATTAGAACACTGGTTCAAGATAGGACTTTTATTGGGGGATTTTAATCCCAATTATTTATTTTTAGGAAAAAGAACTGAGGAAAGAAAAAGGGGGGCTGAGCTAGGAAGAGAAAAGAAGGAATGAGGCAGAAAAAGGTTGGACTACGAAAATGAGGACTGAGCCAGGAAAACCTATAAAGGAGGACTGAGCCAGGTAAAATAGAAAAAGGAGGACTGAGCCTGGAAACAGAAAAAATATGACATGATTTCATAAAATGGTATTGCGTATTTGTTGGGGTAGTGTTAGATTAGAATAAATAATATAGAGGTTTATTACCATGATGATTGTTATTATGATGATTTCTATTATTATTAATGAACGAACGAATGAAATAATAAAGTAATAGGATGATTATATGGATAAAAAGGGACAGGTTCAAGATATCTAGTTGTTTAATAACCAACATAGATGCAAAAAGAGAGGATTCAAGAATATGTAAGGGTGATGACGAATGGGAGATTGAAGTGAAATTGGAGATATCGGAGTGTAAAAGAAATACAATTAGAGCATTTTTCGATAAATCACATATCAAATGTTTTGACAAATCGTCTAATAATGATATACTGGCGACATATAAAACAAATCAATCGATGACGTGTGTGTACCCTCCGAAATTCCAATACTTTTTACTGAGTGAACGAGGCGCTTACACAGAGGGCGAGAAAACAACTGCAAGAATTCAAATGATCCTTTCATACTTTGATACGATTGTGTTTGGTTTAATCATGGATAATTTCTTGAGAAGGTTGATTCTTTGCTATCTTCATCTGGATCAAACTCATTTCTCATCTTCCATACCGATCTTCAGTGACATTACGTCGGTGTCGTTTGCAGGGAATGGCGGTGGTGGCGGTGGTGGCGGTGGTGGTGGTGACGGGGATTCATCGAACGGTGTTGGACTTGGTGGAGGAAGAAAAAAGCATTAAATGTAATAAGGGCAACATTGGTGACGGTTGGTTTTGTGTGATTCTTTCCTCTCGAAATATGTGTCTACAAACCGCAATGTGTATCGTTATTGATGTCATGTATCAAAAATAAGTCATTTCCACCAACAAAACTGTAGATGAAGTTATGGGGTAATCTGATGGGAGCGGACTGACAAGTGCTCGAAATCATCAGGCTTTTCCAGATAAAAAGATAAAACATTGGAAAAAGAATGTGAAAAAATGAAGGTGATAAACTGGACCATATGGTGGTATAGGGCCTTCCTCAGATGTTTTAGGGTAGAAGCAGGGAAATTTACGGGATTCATATCTAGAAAATTGCCTGATGATGACGATGATGACGATGTTGTACGTAAAGGTGATTCCTGTGTTTGATATATCATTGTAATAGGAGGTTGTATGTTATCAGGCGATAATATATCTTTCGAATTTATATGTATAGAAGAATAATGTGGATGTTGTGTTTTAGATGCAGCCTTTTTAAATTAAATTAGGTTCAATCACTTTTTATTCTTCCATGTATTACACTTTCTACAACAATGATATTAGGTGATAAAATATCTTTGGAATATATATGTGTAGAAGATTAATTTGGACGTTGTGTTTTAGATGCATCTTTGTAAATTAAACTCTGGTCATTCATTTTTTGATTCTTCCATGTATTACACTATCCACAACAACGAACCCAGTCACAACAATCAATAAATCTATAGATAAAAGTCGTTTAGTCCTCAGTTACAAGACATGACCTCTTTTAATAGATTTGGTGATACCAAATGCAAAAAATGCACCGAAGACTACTCCTAAAAACGGTAATTATTTGGACCATGACTGCGTAGTGAGTGTGGCAGATGTTAATAATTTAAGAATGATTGACCAAGGTAATGAATTTGTAATTAATGATTTATACGTAATACCATGAACAGAATAATAATACATAGTTGAGAATGCGAGTGTTGGTATGTTTTCTTAGGTGTACCAACGTTGGGAGTAGTTATTTCTGAGTTTGATGTTGATGAAAATTTTATATGTGACATAATGTTACGTGATAAGGATATTAGAACGGGTGTGATTGAATAAGGTAAATTGGAAATTGGAACTGTGCTAAACGAAAAGAAGTCAGGAGCATAGACATATATAGCATTAGTAAACCCCATTGTTGGTTTGATGTTGCCTATTGATGTTTGCTGATTGATGTTTCTAATTGACGTTGCGTATTGATGATGATGATGGTGTTGTAATGACTTTTGTTGTTTATAATGTGATAATTGTATCACATACTATACACATAATCATAATCTTCACCACATCCATGCGTACCATACTGATAATAGCGGCGAAATCATAAAGTGCATGAATGAAACCAAGGAATTTATATTCACTCATTGATGTACAACGTTTTAATTCTATTTGATTGGCAAAATATGTAAATAATGTATATGTTAATGTATGTGATAACAATATATCGGATTCATATGAAAGAAGATGAGGTGATTTATTCAATAATGAAGTATATAAAATCATGGATATTAATAAAAATGTTGTATATTTCATTAGTGAACATCGATCCATTTTGGTTTGATGTTGCTGATTGATGTTGCTGATTGATGATGATCATGATGATGATCATGATGATCATGATGGTACTGTTGTTGTAGATGGGAAATCGGAAATGTATTGGTAGTTTTAGATGGATCCGATGGTGTTTGTACTGAAATTTGCGCAGGCATAGGAGGAGGTAGTGATTGTTGATGATAAACAAATCACCGTGTGGTCCCGAAGAAGACATGAAACTTGGCAAGTTCAATTCATTTGCGACTGTTGCATCTCGCTCAGCCTTCCAATACGTGGAACTTATTCATATACACTGTGACGCGGGTCAACCATTTGACTCAGAAACATTTTCACATCTAAGATGTGAGATGTGAAAATGTTCTGAGTTACCCGAGAAATTATTCCGGAAAATTAATGTCAGTATTACATCGTTATTCCTACCCTCGCAACGATTACTTTATTTTGTTTTGTATGGCTGTTAGATAGAGTCAGGTACAGCGACATATGTTCCGCTGCTTTCCGCTGATTTTTATTAAATACTTTTTAAAATATTTTTACATAATAAATATCACTACACGTGTACTGGGAATATTTCCGTAATACTTTTAGTCATTCAATGTAGACAGATAGACAAGTACATCAAGCAATGTCTCTCAGTTCTTCAAATTACAACGTTTAATGTATAACTCAGAGGTTGCAATCATTATTACGTCCACTTGTACTGTTTTCATGCTCTACTATTTGGAAATCACACGGCCGACGGTTGATTCCTTTCAATTCGTCTTTTCGAAACGATATGTAATTGATTTTCAGGACTGACAGCACACAAATATGTTCCAACCACAAAATTATAATCAAGATCGTCAATAAGATTCAGCGTAATGCATACATCTTGGAATTGAAATCATCGCAATGCTACTTTCAGATAAAATACATGTAACCGCCTCGAGACACATGTACGTCTTACACACTACAACGACCATTTCTTGAAACAGTTTAATGGCTGCACAGGTGGTTCGTACATATCAATCAAGAAAGCGACACTAATTATACTAAAAGAACTTGGTGGCCATGGAAACTCTCTTGTCATCGATCGTGAAACATGCTAGTACGACATATACAATAGTGCAAACGAAGCCGAATTAGTGGAAACAAGGAATAGTACTTCAAATAATAAAGTAATGGCAGAATTAGAGAACATACATTTTAAAAAAATGTTGATTTAATAAGAAAAATATTTTTTGATGCTATCATGGATATGAACAGTAAGTGTGGAGTGCAACTAACTAATCGTTTCATGCACTCACTTCATTTCATATCGGACCGATTACCTCAATTAACTCAGTTAACTAGTTCAACAAATCCGATTTATTGTCATCATTTCAGAAGGATGGGTTTGAGCAACGAATCATGCTTTTGCTTTCTGGAAAGCAGACAATATGATTTGTTAGAAATGCAATACAGCTTCTGAAACACCAACTATTGTCTGCAAACATTCATCAATTGTACCCATTTAGACAAAATCAATCACAATTTCTCACGCACCCAACCAATGCAACACTCGGAACTTCGGTTGCAAAATCTATGAAGCTGTCTGTAAAATCAAGTAGAGATCGTACAGTTATGTGGAAAATGGAATGCAGCGACGGAGAACAATAATTTGTGGGTCTGCTTCAACTCTATAGTGACAAGTGGAAAACAATGTTATAAAGCTCCGCACAAATGTTTTACCCACTTCACCTAAACCTTCTCAATTTAATTGAAGGCTTCAGAAGAGAAAATACAACATCAGGTCGTACATTACTGTCATACTTACCTGTACAAGTAGAAAATAGTAATTCGTAATGGGGTACATCATGTGGCACATCATCTTCAACTTAACACGATCTACATATGGATATGTTACACAAAAGTATTAAGAATTCAATGAAGCAGATATCAAAAGATGCGATGGTGGTAATTTCAATGTGTAATTCAGATGGAGCAGAAGTACGTTGTCATCCAATACTGTTTACATGGGTAGCTGGTATACCAGAAGCAAAGGATTTTCTTTCAGTAAAACATGGAGTTAAAACAAATCGATCTTGCCATCGATGTCTCGTCAAGGCATCTGACATGTCATATCCTTCGCTTAACAGGCTAAGATAAGTAAAACAGAAAAAAATCATATTGGAATCGGATACCGGAGATCATCAAGACGCAGGTTTGCGGAACAAATTTTCATTTGTGAACGAAATGTCAATACATCCAAAGTATCCTGTTCTCATAAATTTCAAAACTGAAAACATACAGGAACAAATGGATATTTATAACATCTTCCACTTCTATCCGATTTATAACCTACACAT
>JAULBU010016467.1:0-20912 GCA_032358235.1 Odonthalia washingtoniensis | reverse complement strand
CGTCTCCCGTCATGCAATACGTCTCCCGTCATGCGATACGTCTCCTGTCATGCGATACGTCTCCCGTCATGAGGTACGACCATGGAGGCCGGTGTACAAAAGCTCATTCAACCCGGGCGTTCGAGCTCTGGATTTCCCCTGCTGTTAGATGCCGCTGCGGCGTCGGACCAATTATTATCATTATCGTCACACGACGAAGACACCGACGAAGATGCCGACAAGAAAAAGTTGTGCAGTTGTTGTGTTGAGCGCGGCAGCTAAGAGGTGTTGGAAATATATAAATCGGAGGTGATTGGGGTGTGACTGTTGCAGGGTGGTCCGTTTGTGTAACCAACTCCATCGTGGGTGTAGGTGTAACGTGATCAGTGTCTACGCGTGTTTCAATGGAAATGATTGATGTTTCGTGATTCATTCCGTGGCGGTGCACAGGGCCGTGCGCCGCTATCAACAGGATTTTACTGGCGATGAGATTGGTGGTCTAAGTTGTGTCAGAAGGAGATGCAATTTGGTTGAATTCGTCTGTGAATACGATCGAAGTAACGAGAAATCCATTTCCCTGGAATGTTATAGCTTTGGTCCAATGTTCGGTCGTGAGGTACAACCCATCGGACGTGTAAGTCAAGTTTGCCGAGTCGCAATTTTCTGTGGCCGTAGATGGATTCGACGAGCCAGGTCTCTCAGTCAGTGACTTTTTTAGCCAAGTCTTGGGGTGTGGCCATCGCAGGGTGGTCCGCCGGTGCATCCGATTCCGGCGCTGGTGAGGGTGTAACGCGGTCAGTGCCTACTTTTTCGACAACTTCTCCACGTTGTATTACCACAGTGCGAGGAGAAGCCTCAAGTACTTTACGGTCCTTCGACCGTATATTGCAATTTTGATCGTTTGTGACCGACGTAGTCTGCGTCTAACAAGACCCATCCGCCGTGTTGCGGCCTATCGTGTATACGACGGATTCGTTTGTAGAAGTCGCGTTTGTAACGCGCTTTCGTCTTCTGGAGCATGACATGGGCTTTATAAATGGTCTCGTGCAACCTTTTGGCGAACGCGAGGAGTTTCATCCCTGGCTATTGAAGTCTTGCGCCTTGTGGATCGGTGGTGAGTTGAGCTTGTGGCTAGCTAGGAAGAAGGTCGAAAGGTCTCGTATCGGTTGTGCGATAAACGTTCATTTTGTAGGCGTAAGTCAGCGCCAGGGCATAGGTATGCCAATCTTGGGGTTTTTGGTAGACATAGCAACGAATCATGGATGCGAGTGTTCGGTTTTAACGCTCTCAGTGGCCATTGGTTTGAGGGTGGTAGGCTCTGATGAATGAGTTAGATACCCGCAGTATTTGGTTAGTTTCCTTAAAGCACTTGGAAGCGAATTATGGAGCGTTCTCAGTGAGGGTTTTTCTTGGGTGTGCCGTACTTGTAAACCCAATGGGAACAAAACGCGACCAAAATAATGCATGCGGTTGTTTCACGCAGACAAACGATTTTGGTGAGATTTATGAAGCGGTCCATGATGACCAATATATATTTGTTTCCCGCTTTACTAGCGGAAAGGGGACTGAGGAGGTCCATGGTGACGAATTCCAATGGCGTTGTAGCGGGAAAGAGATGAATAGGGTTGGAGTTGCAGATGCGTCGAAGGCGGTTCTTGGCGCAAAGTAGACATGCATGAACCGTGGCCAAAACTTCAGCGGCCATGTGGGTCCAATAGTATGTCATCCGGAGTGTGTTGGTCATCCGGGTCTGCCCAAGGTGTCCGCCTTGGACGGCGTGGTGAACAATATGACAAAGATACTTCTATAGATCTTGAGGGACCACAATTTGGGTTGAAAATGGCTCCGACAGTTTTAGGCGGCGGAGTAAGCCTTCGTCCCCCCGATGTACGTGGGTTCCAATGAGCCACGGTTAATCGTAGTTTGACAGTCCGTTGGCTTTTAAGAAGTTTCTCGAGCGTGATGGGGATAGGTATTCCATCTATAAAGTTGCTGACTGGCCGTGGCAGGTTGTCAACCACCACATGTTTGCCTTCTTAGAGCCCGCTGAAGTTGAGAGCGCTCATCATAGACAAGTTAATAGCATACGACTCGAAGTCGGATGCCCCGTGTCCGCTATATTTTACGACTTTGCCGTGCCGAGTGGTGTGGCAGCAGATATGTCGAAAGTCACAGTTCGGTCGTATGTTACGCGGGCGGTGGCGACGGTTGTTCAACTTGGAGTGTTTGATGCCGCATCACGGAGTGTACAAGCGATTAAAGCGTTGGAATATCGTCATTAAATGGTATCAGGTCGCTGTTGTGGCGTACATGTGGTTTTAGGAGGCGTGATAAGTCTTAATGGACCTGGTGTGTCCTCCGCGTATGGTGTACGATCTGATAATTATACGGGGCCTGTCATTGGCCCCAACGAGCTATGCGCCCGAAAGGATCTTTGATGAAAAGCATCCATTTAAAGGCGTTGTGGTCGGAACGGACCGTGAATGGTTGCCCATCGACGTATGGGAGGAAGGTGGTGACCCCCCACACAACTGAGAGGAATTCGTGCTCGGCAGTGGAGTAATTGCGCTCCACCTTGGTCAATGTTCGTGACCAATATCCGATAGTTGCCTATGTGGATCGGTTTTAGTCGTCCGTTTGCTGAAGAAACGCTGCCCCAATTTGGTACGCAAAAGCGTCTGTTTAAATCATAAACGGCCAGTCCAATAGCGGGATCGGGAGTACCGGGCTGATACTAACGCTTTCTTGAGAGCGTTGAAAGATGTGGGCTGGAGCTCTGTAGGGTGTCTCCATTCCACGATGGCGTCTTTGCTCAGCATCTAGTGAAGTGCATATTTCACCTTATGGAACGCGTGAATAAACCACTGATACACGATACACGCCCCCAGAAAGAAGTGGAGCCGCGTTGTGTCTTGTGGAAAAGGGCTTCACGAATGCCACTGGTGGTACCCTCTGTCATGGAAAGTTTCCCAGGGAGGAGAACTTGTCCGAGGAATTTTCCCTGGTACTGGAAGAATGCGCACTTCCGAAGCTTCGGAGAGATACCCGCGATATCGAGGAGTTCAAGGGCATCATAAAGATATGTAAAATGTTCATCCATGGATTTGGAAAATTTGATTACGTCGTCCAAGTACACCAAGCAAGTTTTCCAACGGACGCCTGTGAGAATTATGTCCAACGTGCGCTGGAAAGTGGTCGGCACGTTCCGGAAGCCAAAAGGAATCCGTGTGAAATGGAACGTGCCGCAGTAGGATGTGAAGGTCGTTTTGCCCTTATCATGTGGGTTCACGAGCATCTGCCAATATTCGCTGTTGTCATCGAGGGTGGTGAAGACTGTTTCTTCGCCAATTCTGTCGACTCAGTCACCCATACGTGGTAATAGCTACGTATGAGAGATGGTGGCGTAATTGAGACGCCGGTGATTGACACAAAAACGAACCATCTTCCCATCGTGTTTGGCTGCTAACACTATGAGGATCGCCCATTCGCTTTAAGCGGGTTCGATGACCAATTTCTCAAGTTGCGTTGAAGCCGAAGGAAGTTCCGCATAGAAGTGATCCAAGCCCCGAGACATGTCGGCAAACTGTATCTGGGAGGCGTAGAACGGGTATATCCCCAACCGAACGGTTTGTTCCTTGGTTGTTCGGTGGGGGTCCAACGGTAACTACAGCTGCAGAAAGAGAAACATGGTCGGCTCCAAAGGCCGGCAGCTTGATAGAAGTCGTCGCCCCTGTCAACGTCAATGAGCAGGTCGATTGGGGCGGACGGGGAGCTTACCGTAGAGAAAGTAGCAGGGATGTTTGGGGTGTCTTTGGAAGAGGAAATTAAGGGGCGTACGAGATATATCTGTCGTGTGTTGGCAGACAGTCGTGTATTGGATGCCGAATATACCTTCGCACTGAATTTGCTCTCCGATGCGAAGTTATGACTCCGTAGAGCGATTGGACATTGTAGTGTAGTTGTAGATAGCATGGTAGATAGTTGTTGTTACAGTTGTTGTAGTCTTCTAGGCTGAGAGATCAGTGTAGTACCCCCTGCAAGTAGCTAGGTTGCAGGGAGTACAAGGGTCAGAAGGGGGTGGTAGAGCTGGAGAACAAAACCTAGCACGACAGCGGACTGTAGACATCTCCGTGAAGGCGAGGGAGGCAATTTAAACCATCGCGTGCTTCACACGTCCAATGGAGCCATTCAGAGGGAAACTCGCACGTGGGGGAACACTTGAAGATTGTCCCAATCCGAGCCCGTAGCCTACTTGATGTGGTTCTTTCTCGGGGCGGTCAAAGGTAGCTGTTGGTGATGCTGTTTGAGGTCCAGTTGATCGCAACGGGCAAAGATCCCCGTCTATGTCTGCGCCGGTTGGCGCCGAAGAGGCGGTATTTACTATCTAAAAACGGTAGGCTACACGTGGCCAGCCGAGCTGTAACTGGAAACTTGTAGGGAGACGGAAGGAGATAAAGAGAAAAAGCGTAGAAAGAAAATAAATACAGTAGAAGAGACTAGACACGGCAATTTGGATACCAGAAATAGTGTAGGTACATCTCGGTACTTGCCACTGGGCGAGGTACGACAGGAAAGTGGAGCGATGAACTTCTTGGTCAAACTTACGATGCAGTGGCACGGCGAGGGTAAATTGTACGACTTGCTGATTTCAGTTCGTGTAGATCAGAGCAGCTTTCTTCCATCGCATTACTACATATGGTAGATCTAGTCAATGTGCTCAAGAGTCGAAAAATGACATTTTAGAGGTAGTAATGAAAGCATGCGCAAACTCCGAACCAAAAAAACTGATCCCCGTCTACCACCCTCATTCAAAGAATCAATACGGAGCAATTCATGATGCGAAGCGATAGGTCGAGAACTCAATGCACTGTCTAAGTGCGGAACAAGAAATATCATGAGAAATGAACGTAATGCGTTCACCGGGTAATCCGTATCAACCAATTAGATCGCAATGGAAACCACGTACTTGACAAAGCAGATTTCGGGGCGGTTATCAAATCGTTGACATCGATTATGATCCGTACGTAACTTATGCGCCAGTTGCATCTCACGAATCAGTGCGCATCCTTCTTGCTTATGCCGAAAATCATGGATTGATCTTTGAGGGAGGGGATGTGGCGAATGAATATCTCTACGAACAAATTGGTTGCAAGATCATCATTGAACAGCTAATAAACTCCTCTGGAATAGAAGAAAGGCCTGGATATGTTAGAGTCTAGTGCAAGTAAATGTATGGTATACGTCTAATTAGAAAACTATGGCGCTCAATATTGAACGATACATTCATCAAATGAGACTTCAATCAGTCCAGTACATAAAAGAGACTCCTGTCATAGGATTCGGTTGTCCTTACTACAAGAACGGTTCTTGAAGATAGGATCAAACTTTATCATCGTGTCCATTGTTGTCGATGACATGACGTTCGAATCAAACTCCCAAGATCTGTTGAGTGCATTACAGAATAAGATCGCATCTACATTTGGCGTCAATCTGTTCAGTAAGATGAAAACCATTATTGAATGGGATATAAGCCATAGCCTATCCGGAATCAGCTTCTGACAACCGCGATACATTGAAAAGCCATTTTCAAAGTGTGGAATGAACGAATGCAATAGCACACTAAACCCAATGTCCAACTATGCGGAGATCAGTCCTGCACTTGAAAATGAAGTTCTGCTATGCACTAAATATCACTGCCTTCACCGAAGCCATGTCGGGAACTATTGTATCTTGCAATATGTACACTCCAGGATATCTCTTTTTCCATATGAGCTATTGAACGAAACATATACGACCCTACCATCAGATATTTACAAATTGTACGACGCTTACTGCGATATTTGGATGGAACAGGGCCCCTTGGAATTGTTTATACGAACAAACAAAGTAGGGATAGCAATTGAGATTTATCTTACTCCGACTAAGCAAGATTTAACACAACAAGCCACTCTACGACTTTCTTAATGGTAATGCTTAATGGATCTCATATATGCTGGAAATGTGTTCACACATCAATCGATACGATATCTTCTGCTGAAGTGGAGTATGCAGAAATGTATACAACTGCAAGAAATCTCTGTTGAATACGCAGACTACGCTGAGAGATCAAATTTAAGCGACTGTTCGGATAAGCCAGGCTGATACCGACAGTACCAGTACACAGAGATAACACAGCGGCCGTATCGATTGTCGATAAAAAGGGGTTTCATGCGCGAACGAAATACATTTCTGTGAAGTACCACATATCCGAAACATTCGATTGTCAGGCGTACTGTCTCTTCATTACTTGTGAACATCCGAACAAGTTGCGGACATCCTTACTAAGCCCGCGCAGTATTGAGAGAAATTCGTCAAGACTTTGACGATTAGGTATCGGCTTTATAAAATAATATTAAAGTCCTTTCTGCATATTTATCATGATTATGTACATGCAAGCAAGCTTTTTTCCACAAATTGTGGTGTGTAATGGTACTAAAACTGAAACAAACAAACAAAATTGCTCAGAACAGAGTACAAGGGTAGGTGACTAAACAATGAGAAGGTCGTTCGAAATTATAAGCCATAGTGCAATGACGAATAGACAACAAAAACGACGGCCAGGTCTTTTAATAACGCCATCAAATCGGCAAGAAGCCTGATGAAGGAAATTGAGGATCGTGTGAATATGCCAGCACGCAATAATACTGAGCGGGGAGTCTCAAAAAATGAACCTCTAACTCAGACGTGAAACATAGTTAAGGACTGAATTATTTATATAGTTGAAAAAGTTAAAACATTCCAATCCGACAGCAAACTAACTGCATATTGCAACAAGGCGTGGGATTACGGCATTAACTAGCCATCCATACTTCCCAACACTAACGATGGGTTCTCAATATCCACTGAAATAAAATCAACGAAGTCTATGTTCACAAAGTCCTTACATTTTTCATGACAAATAACCTCTTTATACTAGAAGAAATTTATACGCCAAGTTCGGGATAATTGAATCATCGGAGAGGTACAAATTCAACGCCAGGATAATGCAACAATTTATTTCCAAAATATTTTGTTTATTGTGCTGAGGAGGGGTGCTTAACGTGTAGTGATTTTATAGTGCGGGAGGAACTGTATCTACACGTGTACGGCAAAATAACCTACCCGAGGTCGCGATAATAATAATAAAGAGAGGAAATCTAGTTCGGAAGAGGAATAGGGAGAGAAGGAAGAACTTATCACGGACACTCTTGTACAAATTTGAAATATTGTGCGTCTAATGGCACCTCAGGTGCCATTAGACGAACACTAGTCCAAATTTGTGGGAAGCTCCTCTGGAACCTCGGCGCTTGGCCGAATGGAAGGGAGAAAATAAAAACTCTCAAGTGCCTTTTGATCCCCTAAGGGCATCTCGACTGGTCTACTATCAAATATCCAATTAATCAAATACGTGTAGATATATAAATGGCTACAACAAAAATTTAAATCATATAACCGTTTTGTTTTTTATTTTTTTGAAAGTAGCGCAGTGCATGAAACCAAATTGGTTCACCTTAACACCAATTTTCGAGACCTCAATTCAGCATGATGAGCCTCAACGACCGCGATTTCAATGATGATGTCTTCTTTGACATTATCGATGATATGATTGATTCAAACGATGATGAAGATCCCGATAAAGATAGACGAGGTGGTAGTCGTCCTGGGAAATGCTTGAACATTGATCGAAAACGCGAAATGATTGACAAAACATTCGATGAAGATTACTTCACAGGGAGATGAACATACAATTCTTCTATGTTCACTCGACTATTTATAGCGACAAGGAAAATCTGCAACAGAATTGTCACCAATTTGGAGGTCCACGACAATTATTTCAACCAGAAGAAAGAAGCAGTAATGATATATGGATAAATGGGTAGATAAAACTGCACTGAAGCTATGTAAATTATGGAATATGGTAGTGAAGGCAATCTAATTGATGGATATGTGCGTATAGCAGAATCAACTGCCTTTGAAACTATTAATTGATTTCGCAGATCAGTTTACGAAATATACTCAAAATAATATTTTCTATATAAAGATATACGTAAACAATACCAGACAACCCCAGCATCACATATGAACAGATCTAAAGATAAGTTTAGACTCCGAAGCAGAAAACCAACCCCACACCCCTTTGAGTAGTATAACCCCTATTGCGAGGAGGAGGACGATGGGAAGGGTAGAGATCCTAGATCGTTTTCGGCAACTAGCGAAGCCCACAGAGCCACTACTGTGACTTCGACAAAGTTTTACTTCAAAGCTACTTAACAGTAGCAGCATGATCAGGGTCAACAGTTTGCGCAGATCTACACCATCGATGATATATCTTAGTAAACCTACTAGCAGGCCTTATGTAATACTATATTTAATTTACAGATAATTACCCAGTTACCTATTACATATACATTTTCTTATAGCTATTCACGAATTTACATATTTTACTGACAGCAATTTACCCACGTATGTATTCAATATTTTACTACACTTGCGGTTATTCTTTATTAGTATTAGTATTATTGTCCTTCCATACTAGAAAAGGGACTATTTCTACAGTTTCAAGTCACGCCAGTAAGAGGATGACTAACCTACAAAACCCAAGAGGAGGGAGACTATTAATACCACAGGACGAGCGAGTGATGAAGAAACTAGGGAATCTGGAAGACTCAAAGTAACCCCCAGCTCAACCCTTGCCTACTCTCCTGAAAGTACACCACCAAACAGAAGCCTTCCAACATCACCGTCCGAGAGTAGAGATGGGGATATATATAAAACGGAACCACAATCTTCCCCATCTAATACTAGAACAGATTCCATCCCGAACAGCTACTCAGATAAACTTGATGGTAACGGAGAAGTTCAAATCTGAGACACATAACCCTATTCATATGCCTATAAGGACCCATACACTCATCCTGACACGGCTTCTGAAACGTAAACTAACCTATGCATCAGAAGGACCGCCCAGGAGATGGGAGAAGATACCACATACATATATAGAACAGGGAATGATAGGCAATGACCTGTTGGTTGAATTCACGTTAACTTTCAGGCCACATACTATCAAATTTTGGGACTTCTCTCTGATTCAATAATGGATCTCGCTCCTAGCATGGAACAAATTGAACGTTGAGAAAGGGAGATATGTCAACAAAACCAATGAATTGATCTACCTTTTATATCTAGAGAATGATATCGAAAAATTCGAGAAGCTTCCCCTTCCAACCTGACTCCAAATCAAGATGAGATTCATGCCAATAGATCACATCGAAGAGAAAAGAAACGGACCTTTTGTCTACCCTGCCCGATCAAGATTAATCTTTTCTGGGTCCGTTACCGTTATCACAATAAGAAATTCACCTGAATCAATGGAAATAGTCCAAATGACAATTAAGGGGGGACCTCTAGACGCCAACAGTGATCCATGTAGCGACAATGATGAAAGAAAGGAATACAAAGGCCTGAGATCTACTAATACCGATACCCATCTACGGAGACCAGATAACGGCGGGAAAATGAAAAGCGAAGGAGAATTGGAATAAACGGATCGATGCTGGATTTTGAAGGGAAACCAACGTTCTCTGAGAGCTGGGACGAAGATCTGGATAATTTAACCAATATGTTCTACACCTTATGCACAATTTGCTAGATTACGGCGGACAAAAAATTCATCTCTGTCCCGATTATGCTTACGGGCCATGCATTGAATTTCGACGCAAATATTATTATATATAAAATCTGGATATCATTACGACGAATATATGACCGAGTTGAGAAACTGGTATAGCAGTGACGATGTAAAAGCACGCATCTTATCGAAATGGCAATCCCTGTCATTGTCAAATGCGATAGCTGATCAACCAGAGTATCAGAAGTCGCCGTCTTTCGGAAGTTTGTTGCAAAGTTGATGTCTGTAAAGAACCAAATAGATGTAACTTATCATATCGATACATTTTGAGGGATAGGATCTTTACAGCAATAAATATCCCTTCGATTCAATCATCACTACGAGATCAATTATCTACTACCAGCCCACAAACCGTCCATAAAGTAGCTATAAAATGAAGCGATATGATACGTTCAGCAGGAAGCAAAACCGTGTACATGTTTTGAATGCGTCCTGGTTCTGCTTTCTATTTACCCCGAAAAATCCCTCTCTTTCTTCCCTTTTCCACACAGTTCATGTCCCTCATTCGGATTATACCGCTCCGTTTGTTCTACCTCCTTCTTTTGCTATTTTCTTCCCTCTTGCTATTGCCTTATACCGGATCTGTTGCCCTACCTGCTCTACGATTAGCCAAGTAATCGTGTTACAAACTGGTAAAGATAACGTTTACTTCACATTAATTGCTACTGTCGATCCTGGTATCGCGGTCGGCTACTAATCGCCGCGGATTTCGGTAGCTGATGAGTAGTTCTTTCCACACTAAATATTCCCCCCAGCGTGTTTTTGTGACATTGTTGTCAGATCTGCCCTACGATGATTTTTCTTAGCCTTTTTCGCGTATTTGACTATGGTTGGTTTTTATTAATTTAATTAGTAACTCATTTCCATTTTCACCTCTCCGTCATTTACCATCGTTGTTTCATATCTCCAGACCGATAGATGAATGGTTTATCCGACACGTGTATCCTACCTTTCCTGCAGAGAGCTCGAATTAAATTGGCTCTAATTTCTTCACATGTGCTAGATTATTACTGTATCATACTTCATAACTGCATAAGATCCTATTCCTCTTGTTTGAGACTAGCGTTTTATCATACTCCATAACGGCATGTGGTCATTTCCCTGCTGTATTATCCTCCTTTATCCATCACATCCCGTTTTTTGTCATGGCAACCCAATATTGTTTTTAATGTCTTTTATTTTTGTTCTTTTTATTATTCCTCTTATCAAAGTTGCTTCCTCTCTTTCTACTATTATTCCCATTAAATTCATTCCTCTCTTATCAAATCTAATTGACACACAAAGTAGTCCGCTGATTTAACACTCCAACGATTCTGGTTTGGATGTTGATGAGTGGCCCAGGTGAATGCTTGAACGTTGAGATATTTCGTTGTCATAAGTTCCCAAAGTGGTTTTTTGATACCAAGGATGGGTTTGGTAAGGAAGTCTGATGGGTTTGCGTTTCCGGATATCCAGCTGAGGCGAGCCAGCTCTCCATTTTCATAACTCTCTTTGCGGGAAAATAAGTCTATTTGAAGACGTTTTTCGGAGGTGTCGCCATCTTTCAAGGATACATCGAATAGTGTCTTTGAATCCACGTAGGCATCTATATCTAATCGATTTCCTAACACTTCTTCTGCCATGTCACTCAGTATGTAGGCGTAGTCGAATGCAAGGACCAGGGCATATACTTTTGCTGCCAAGACCGATCTTTTAACCCGGTTTACATCTGCTACGTGCGTAATGTATTAGGTTAGCACACCACATTCACCAAATAAAAGTACTTCGTATCCTAATTGACTTCTTTATCTTCGTGCTTTCCCAAATGCCGCGTCACTAATGGATACCAACCGGATCTACTCCAAGCAAAATTTCTGGAATTTGATCAAAATGTATTTTGTGTCGAGAATGTTTTGAATTACTTTAGGCAGTACCTTCATTTATTGTGATTCAGTATGTTCCTTTCCCGGGATTAGTAGTTGTATCTCTGTACACACATCGGGTCGCATACATAACCTCACGTATTGTGCCGATGCAAGGTTACTGGTGAACTACTTTTGGATCGTTGGGTGTAGTAGGCGTGCTATCTTGTCGGGTAGTGTCATCTAAATTACGCCTTTTGGTGATCTATATTATAAGGCCGTTGAATATGACTTTTTTTCGTCCAAGAATAATCTGACTTTGCTGAGGAATTTCTGTGAAGCATGTTGTTCATCATGTAGGAAAGTTGTTGCGGAAAATAGAGTGAGTAGTCTATTAATGCAACCATATAATCAATTATACTATTATATTGTACCTTGATACAGGGATAGATCCTGATTCTATTCATGAGTAGTGATTTGAGTTGATGGTGGAGGTAAGTCAGGTACCAATATAGGGCAGACTCTGGTATACCATATAGGGGTTTGATTACCTGAAGTACCATGTCTTTTGGTAGTCACAACTCCTTGGGTGCCTCAATCTATACTTTTCGTTCAAGATGTGTTTGTGGCTTTGTACATACGCTTTTGTCACATCTCGTGTAAAGATTCTCACATTTGTGATTGATGCGGCTAGTGCCAGTAGAAGACGCTGCAGGTAGAGGTAGACGGTTCGCCCTTTTGCTGCGATTTTAATTTATTCTTTGCCGTTGTAGGGTTTAGCGACGAGTCTACTCTTAGTTATCATCCCTTCCTCAGCAGTCTTGAGCTCTTTGATGACCCGACTTCCAAACAATCTTGTTCCAGGGGAAATCTCACTGCGGGGGTAGAGTGGAAGGTTCCGTTTCCGATGAGGCCCGTGAGTTGGTCTCTCCTTGATATTTGTGACCAATTTTTGTTGTTTACAAGTTTTCGTCCGGTGGTGATGCTTCTTCCTGATCTAGTTTATCCAAAATTGGGATATGATAAACGCCTCCACGCAAGTTGATCTGAACAGGTAGCGTGCTCATTTAGTTTGAACTACAAACTCTCTCCATACCGAGTACCATCATGCACCATACTTAGGATGAATAACTTGGTGTTATTCACGCATAATACTGAGTAATCAACCTGAATTACTTCGTTAAAGGCCTCATTAACTTGCAATAGTGAGACTTTCTTTGAGATCCATGGCCGGCCGGTAGCTGTCCATATGTCGCACGCATTGTGTATCTTTTTGCATGCATAGTTGATAAGTTCGTTTGAAATGTTAACATCCCTAAATAATCGATTCATTTCTTCGGCTAACGCATGGGTGAGGCGATAAACTTTCTTAATAACAGCTATCTCCCGCATGTTCGGTTCTTCTTCTAACAACGTAGAAGACGTCGGATTGGCATGTGGAACAATTTATAGCCTAATTCCGTCATTTTGATCATCTCCCTTGGCTATGTAAGTATTGAATCGCTTGTCACAAATTACGCATGGTCTACGGAATTTGATTCTCGGTGTTCCGGTTTTTTTCACCATGTCCGCATGCCTCCTTGCTTCCAGGCCTACAATTAGCGGCTATTGTCCCTCCACCAAGTCAAACATAAGAATTGTCGTCCTTATTACGTCGATGAGTTGCGTTGACATACCTCACAATCTTCTACGATTTTGTCTAATTCCTTCTCTATGTTGCGGTCCAAGGTGCCGTCGTTTGCTCTCTTCAGAAGTCGGTGCGTCACGCGCACTGATGGGTGGGCGAAACTCCGGTGGATCTTCATCAGCTCTTCTTTAGTGTATAATACGAATGAGGTCAAGGCTGCAGTCCATCTGTGCATGAAGAAATAATTCTAGAATGACAAGCTCTGGTTGGACGATTCGATGTGGAGAAATATTCCTTGGAGCGATATGTAGAGGCCGTTTTCGATAATGTCCCTGTTTGATAATAAGTATGGAAATTCATCCATCAATATTAAAAAATTACCGTCGGTGACTATGCCTAGTTCTAAGAAAGGTGTTTTGATCAAGGTGTGATTGCTTCTCCAATCACCGTCCCATGCCCACCGATGCCCTTCACACCCTTCTTACCTAGTGGACTGATTGCGATCTTTCTTCCAAATTCCCTCTCGTATACCCTACATTGATCGAAGAACATGAGAGATCTTCGGTTGGCTCCGATATCGATTACCACCCCATCAAAGTTGGTATTACCATCTTCCTTCAGTTGGAAACGCATTACCTAAAGTGCGGCAGCCATGTCCTTGTCGTGTGTTTCACCGTGCACAAATTTACTGTGTGAAAGGGATTCTTCGACGTTGGAGGCCCATTTTCGTGTCATGTACGCTATTTCATCACTGTCGCTTGGTAAGTCTTCGGTCGCCCATCTCGCACCATCTTCTTCGTCACTATTCGCTTCTATGTCTTCAGTAATGAGAATTACGGCGGCCAGGTCTTGAATTATCAGTAATACTCTAGGGTGTTTCCCCTTTAGCCTATTTACAACCTTCGTTGCCTCCTCACTACTATGATGCGTATTGACGTTGTGGTCCCGCCGCATACAAAAAACATTTAACGCCTCTCATCCATTCTGGATAGGGTGGTTTCTTACTGTGGCCGTTCTCCACTGCCTTCATGATTGGTCCATGGATTCTTTGTTTCCTGCTTTCCTTCTCCTCTGCAAGTCTTCCCCAAGGTATAATGTACTTCGTGATCTGTCGATGTGACACATCGACGAGCCCTTCGTGTCATGACAAATGAGGAGAAGGATGAAGAGGTTGAGTTGGTAATGAAACGAATGACTGAACGCCAGGATGACGTTTTCTAACGATGACATGTTGGGAGTGATAAATCAATGGTGATGATATGTTGGGATGATAACCGTTGATGATGATAATATGTTGGGAATGAAAACAGTTGATGATGAAAATGTTGAGGATGATGATTTCTAATGATCAAATGAAGGGTTGATGAATTGTCAGCATGATGATTGTTGACGAAGACTAAATGTCGGGATCGTTCGTAATGATGGTTTTTGGGAAAAAGTAATGTAGAGAAGGTTGAAAGATAAGGGGAATAATAATCAATACAGTTCATCAAAGAAAGACGACGTTGTACGCGATGACGAAATTAGGAAGAGGGAACAGGAAAAGTCAGAGAATTTGACGAAAGAGAGGGACATAACTCCAATAAAGAAACGATGAGGATTCGCGCGAAAATTGAAAGAATGGAGAAAAAGCTACGCAACCCTCAAGTAATCATTGACACTGTATAGTTGATAACTAACACACCACAAATCTACAGGTGGAACATCAACAATATTTACAGGTGGCACATCAACAGTATGTACAGGTGGCACATAACATGAGAATAAAAAAATCTCATGCAGTTATGGAATCATGATACTGTACTGAAATAATCTTACCCACAGGGAAAATCATGGGATTAGGGGATGAAAAGCTGATTCTCTACACATGTGATTTCACACGTGTTTAATATAGTTCGAAGAATGACTCGAATTAGAATCATTGACCTTTTCGAAATGTTTCTCACTCGTATCATTTATTCGGTTCTTGTTCGCATACTTAAATCCCACTTCAATAAGGATGGGAAGAATAATAATAAAAGTAGACATTAGACAAACAATCAATATCTCACAACACGTTCGAACTGTAAGGTAGAATCGACCCAGGTAGGAGAAACACCGACCAACCACGCCTAGGCTGATCAATCATCAGCGCAACGAGCAAGACGGTTCCCGCGAATTTATTTAGTTGCGATCGTTGTCAACTGCGACGCCAGGGTTGACGGAGACACTATTGTACCTTCAAACCCATTAGTCCATCAAGCTACATATGGTAGTAGGGCAATAGGTTACCCCGCTCTCCAAACGGCCAGGGAAGAACAGAGCAATACACATATTTCATTCCATTGCTAACCAAAGAACTGACTTCATTAAAACTTCGCGCCACGTTTTCCTCAGTCCATTGAAGGGAGCACCTCGGTTACGACTACTCGACATCATCCTCCCGCAAATTACATGCGCTGCTCGAGCCGGCGGATTTTGTCTTGTCGTATAAATTGTTCGCTACGTGGTTGACGGCGTTTTGAGAGTTTCTTTGCATCCTATCTCTCAAGTTTTATTGAAAAGTCGGTATGTCTACCGCGGTAAGAAGTTTGTCGCGAAGAAATCTATCGGTGTGATAGCTTTAATCGAGCCGATGTTGGAGAGAAATCAGCTTAGCAACAAATTTGCGAAAGAACGTAACTACTGACTACTCAGGTTCCTCCTTTATCGCTTCAGAGAGGGTCATAGACTGCCATTTGGACAAGATCCTATACTTCTTTTCATCCGAATTGTATCAATCACGCAAAACTTTCATTGCGCCTTCGATTGATTCACAGCCCTTTGCTTGTGTTATTAGAGTAGTAGTTTAGCGCATCACCAGACAGCATAATGGGAACCGACTTCAACTTTTGATCCTCTTCAACTTCGCACATGGTCGATAGAGTCTCAAATATGCAAATGGTATCATCGAGATTCCCATTCTAAGTACCGGACAAGGTCGGTTCTCCCGTGAAGTCACGAACAAGTCCACTTATTCCTAGTTTCCTCTTATCATGTTGTCTCGTCTCTTCTCTCAATCAGTCACTTTATCTAGTGCTTCCATTACCTTGTTACCCGATGATGGTGGCTTTTCAGGTCTAGAGTCAGGAGGTGACTTGGGATTGCGTGGAAATTTCCCGAGTTTCTTCTTATCACCGTCGCTTGATGAGTCATCTGGGTAATCGCTTCGCCCAGGTTGTCCTCCGTTTCTTATTCCCCCTCCATAGTAGAAACAGTTTCTGGATTTTGGCGGGTATCGGGATGACGTGGCTTGTATATGGCGAGGCTCTGCCGATTTTTCGTGAAGATTTTGAAAATTTTGAAAATTTTGAAAATTAATTTTATTCTGATTCTTTCTGTATGGAAAATGGTGGGTTTCTGCATTTTTAATTTTTTCTTTTTTCATGCTACCAAAATAAACCAAAACTCCACAGGAAGTTTGTGTATTTTATGGCGGAGAACAAGAAATTTCTATTTATGAATGTTTTTGTTTCATCAGTGGCCGGTTTCTGAATGTCTCCGGTCGTTCTAATCAGGTCAAATCTGTCCTGTAATGTGCAGTCAAACCCGCCACCGTTCAGGACCTGTGTGGTTCTCATCTGTTCTCTGAGTAGTGGGTTTCAACACAGCTGTGTTAAAACCCACCATACATCACACACACACCACCTCGGTTCTGTTCTGCACACACACTACGAAGGCGTCGTGGGTGGATTATGTTCTGGAAGGTAATAGTTGGGACGTTAGAGGAAGCGATTTATTTTTGTCGGATCGTCTTCAATATTATTAGAGTTAAAAACTATTTTAATTTAATAATAATACATTTGCGCACGAGGAGTCTGAAATCCCTTCAAGAAAAAAAGTATAATTAGGGCATAATAACGGTTATCACTGACGCTTCGTGTAATAAATTTAACATAAATTAAAAAAAGCAACTTCTACTACTGGAAAAACCTTTGCAATATATCTGTACATGCACACAGTCAACTTCTAAGTGCACTGAAGTTATCAGTTCTCCTCATTTATCATTAATAGAAACATGGAGAAAAATTACCATAAGAAAGCGTGTAAAATAGTAGCACGATTAATCCGGTAGAACATGTAAAGTGGTAGTGTTCCCACATCATGGCAGAAAGGTATAGTCATGGATGATAAGTATGAAAGTAAGTGAATCCAATCATACATTTTCTGCATTGTCCGGACATTACGTGTACGTATCAAACAATAACAAACATGGAAAAATTTTCAAATCTGCCGTACATTCTGATCAATTTGTAGTTGTAGATCGACTCACAGAATCAAATAGTGGATGATTGAAGCGAATATCAATCGATGAAGCATCCTCAAGAAAATAAAATCGTGTAATGTTTGCAAGATTGAGAAAGGTCACGCACAAACTCAGGATGAAAAGGAAGATGATGAATTTTCTTTCGTCTCTTGAGGAAATCTTTTAACCTGTGGGTACCACTCAGAAGGGCGTTCCTTTTATCAATAAAGTAGGTCCGATTTTCTGTTCTATTGTTAATTACTGTCGATTTCTTTGTCTTCATCAAGAAAATTTGGTGGGAGAGACATTTTACACATCGAATCTGGTACCAGTAAATAGTCGGTTGTCATCCATTTCACGCCTTGTAAAAACGGTACCATGGTTCCCTGTTGTATATTGTCATTTACCCAGGACACTGACACGAGTAGGTGCTTACTCCCATTAATATTTATTTCTAAAAACAAGTGCATCTTCCAGAACTAAACATCAAGTGACTCTGAGTAATCTGAAAATTGTCCAGCTACAAAGAATGGTTCGTTATGTTCTATTCTACTTGAATATTGGGACCTATAAGTCACCTCACAATGCGTCACATTTCTTTCGTTCCTTAATCTACTCCATACTACAACAGCCATTTTACCGGTTATTTCCAATTCCGCCTGAGTCTGACTAAGGATCTGTTCCCGGACAAACTACTGGACCAAGTATTTACGAATATTTAGTTCAGACAATTGGCTGATGCCATTGACCTTGCAAATTCTCTGTGGATGCAAAAAAGAAACCCCAGAAATATCATCAGAATCAGGAATCAGTTTCGGCCCTCTTTATTCTTGGCCGTCGTCATCCGTTAATACATCCAGTGAAATTTTGTTTCTAGATAAATATAAATGAACAGCAGCTTCAAAAGACAAAGTTTTCATAACAGATTCTGCATACTTGTCCGTTGCATTGCAGCGTCGTTTTATATCACATATGTAATTTTCCATACACCACTGAGATAGAAGAGACAGAGGCCCACAGCGTCACATACATTCTCCAATATGAATAATTTGATGAAATACATATTGACATAAATTTATGCGATCGTCACGTATAGCGAAATATTTCTGTTTAAAAGTAAGTAGAAATCTCTGGATAGCCAACCAATTTTACAAACTTCTGCTTCAGTAACCTCTCATTGACTCAAAAGTTGACAAAGTTGAACAAAGCACCACTATCCTTCCATAATATCTTGAGGTAGCATTTCTTTCAACGCTGGAATGCTAGTCTCAAGGACAAATCGTTTCCACTCCTTCGCTTTAATTGGCTCATGTCTGTAAGTGATCCTGGTTTTCAATAATGATTTTACATTCCTCTTAAACCAAGAGTTAACGCATGATTTACTGAAGAGAACGCTTTTGGATCACGCATACATGAAACATCTTCTAACGCCGTATCATCTGATCTCCATATTCGTACGATTGAAGGCGCAATGTTGTGATAAAGCAAATGCATCAAATCAATTGTGAAACTTCCAAAAACTTTAACTATTTTTGTTCTTGAAATTGAAGGCGTAATTATATGTGACGCCAACCCGCTCTCTTGCGGAACATGTTTGTAATAACCAATATTTTTATTATGAAATGCATCTGTTACTTCTACAATATCATCTGATACGTTCTGTTCTGTCCTTGGTACCAATTTTTTGTATTTCCAAAGAATGTGCCGACTTCTTGATTCAGAAAGCTTGGAGTTCGGTTGAAGAATATTAGGAAAATATACATGTCTGTGTTCCGGTATTCTGACACCACACAGTTTGTAAAACATGCAAGGACAGTATCCATTTGGCCCCTTCGTCAGTGTTAGCTTTGTAAGAGCAACAATGTCCGCCCCTATGAGAAGAATATGTACTCGAACCGTTGACACCCCTTCGCCCCAAATTTTAAATTTGGAGCCCTTACCTAAACCCTCCAATTCCTTCCGAAATGTATCTAAAAAAGAAACCAATCGTTTAGGATTTTTTGAACCAGGGAATATCATTAAATGGAAGACATTACACAATTTGAATCTTTCAGATGGGCGAAGATTTAATATAATTCAGATAATAGGCCAGAATTAATACTGAGTTGAATCGAATGGATTGAGACCATCTGCATAAAGACTTAAAAAAATGTCATTCTTAACATTTTGAAAACCTCCAAATTCAGTTTCAATCGATTTAAAAAGCGAACCGGAGAAAAATTCTTCAAAAATGATACGTTTGTTGACAGTTTCAGAAAGGTGATCTATTTTTTGACGATAGTGATAGAATAATTCTAAACAATGTTTCAGATTGGAAAATCTTCCTTCTAAACGTTCCATTATGGGAATGTAATCGAAAGTTGCCACACTACTCCAACATTCCTTCGTTCCTTCACCTTTACATACATCAATACCCTCTTCTTTTTTCATCAACATTTGATGGTTATCACTGCATCTGTAGTACCTAGTAACAGTAATAAATGATTAACCTAAAATAGCATTTTTCAAATCATGAAAACTTCTGTAAAATTATTGACTTTCTCGACGTAGTAACTCATCCATCATACTTTCAGTAGCATTATGCCTTATCTTAAAACCGAATAACCATTCATGTTCTTTCATAAATTCACCTAGATTGGTAGGGGCTATATTGAAAAACAATTGGAATTAGCCGGCAGTTTGAAAAACCATTGTTAGTCGTGAAGAGAGGTTCAATACAAATTACAATTATTAATCAAATGGTTATTTACTTACGAAATATGTTTGCAATGAATATTTCATTATGTGTATGTATATCGTCTTTATTTTCTGTTTCTGTCGGCGAAGCAGTATGAACCCACACAGATTCAAGGACATTATCGTCCAGGGAGTTTTGTACATCTTCCACTTCATTAGTGGTACCTTCATACACATTATTTTCTGCGTGTGTTAGTGATTGATTGCTATTGTAAGGTGGCATACTACACGTTTCATTATTTTCAACGAGAGGTGGTAGAATGGTAGGAGGATGTCTTTGTTTGTATGTACGAACTCTTGCAGCTTCTTCGTGTCTCTTTGCTGTTCGAAGAGGTACAGGGTGGTAACAATTTCATCGATATGTTGTGTTGGAGACATATAATTTATCAGCCATAACTTGTAGTTTACTGTCATGAAATGAGTGAAGTTTCAAAAGGTTGAAAAAAATGCAGGGGCAACGTGTTTCAAGACTATCAACAAATATTGAAGGCATCTGGTATAATCTTGGAATAGCTGGAAAGTAGCTGATCCAAGATCTGAATTTTACTGTAATCGATACTGTTCTATATATACCATTGTGTTTGTTATTGAAGGAAAAAGTCAAATTTTCGTTTCACCTTACTTAATTTATACATGAAAATTCATAATGAACACCAAAACTGCCAATTTTTTTTAATTTGTCGAACTCATGAGAAATTGTCTAGTAGATATCGTTGCTCAGCGGTGTTGCGTGCTTCACGATCTGATCAAATTATTCGG
>JAULBU010016456.1:0-20913 GCA_032358235.1 Odonthalia washingtoniensis | reverse complement strand
TGTTGTTGCTCTTATTAGTAGACGCGGGGTTTTTGGGAGCGAATATGAATTATAAGGGGTATGTGGAGTCGGGGGACGACATCTTGAGGGGTGAGTATGAAAAAAAAATGATGAGAGGCTAGAAGAGAGAAGTTGGAAATTGTGCGAAGTCCGACAGAGTAACAGGCCCGTGCTCTGTTTTGAGGTGGGGGGTCGTGTGAGAGCGGTGATCTTAGTTTATTTTGTGTGTTGATTTTATTTTTCTTTAACGTGTAGTAGTCTGCAAAAATTGATTGGATATGATGGAGCTACTGTATCCGAATTGTCCACCACACGTGGGATGGTTAATGGTGCAGAATTAGGATAGGTTAATTGGTATATCAAGTTGGAGATGCTACACTTCTTGGACTGATTACAGAGAGGAAGGGGGTTAGTATTAGCTTCTGCTTGGCGAAGAGAAAGAAAAAAAGAAGAATTAACTCGGACGAGGACGATCAGCTTGGCGGTGAAACTTTAAATAAAAGAACGTTTTCTTTTTCTCTGTGGCTTCTGGCCCGTGCTCCCTTTTATGGCACCAACGGAGCCGTTAAATTGAGAGTAGTTATTTTTTGCACCGCGGTGCACCGGTGCAAACCACGTGGCAGCATATTACCACAATTGAGGGAAGTAGCCATTTCACAATCCGTTATTTTGAGCATAAAAGCAAAGTCGATGTGGGTATCTTACGTGCTAAAATCGCCAAAAATGGTTAAGAAACCCTCGTTTGTTCCATACTTCTGTTGCATGGTCGACTACATGGCTGAATTTTCAAAATTTGTGCGTATTTTAATAATTCACCATCTGTTTTTACTTCCATTTCCTTTTCTACTATTCCTACTCTTCCCCGCGTAAAGTCATCATGTCTTATTTCCCCCAGCACGATAGCGAAATCCCAACCGCTATAGTTCAAATCGAACAGCTCATCGAACCCGTTGCGCTCAATCCTACTAACACGTTCAATCTTGACACCACTGACGAAACGGTAAGTGAAACAATTTTTCAAACTCCCACCGCTGGCAAAAACTAACCTTCATCCCCACCTCCTCCCCCTTTGAAGCCGCCTCCGGCATCACTTGCACATCAAGGGGCAGGAGGTATCGTTTGATGCGGTTACAGATTTTACATTACCAAGATGCGTTCCGTTGCACATGCAGGAGCGCATATCGCACGGTGGGGTCAGATAGATGCATCATTCGATGTTGTAATGACAACGGTTTATGAAAATATGCCTTCATATTTTTTCAACACATCTATTATTTCGACGAAAAGACGCTGCTCTACCGATACTGGCAGCTTACACAGAAAAGGCGAGAAAAGGTGGTATCCAACACAGCAATGCCTAGAATAGCAGAGGTGAATACTGAATCGGACGACATTTTGGATGATATGATTCTAAAAACGAACTAAAACGCATAAAAAAGGAAAGATAGATCTGAGGAACCACGGGAAATGGAGTTGGAATTGGTGGATTTAGGAAATAATGTAATAGAGTCGGCTGTTAGGCGATGTAGAAGTGTGAATTTTGATGATGGTGACTATGATATGGAATCGGAAGTAGGCTGCAGTGAAGGTACACCTTCCTCATCTAGGAGGAGGAGGAACGTGGAGGAAAATTCCGATGAAGAAGTGAAGGAGTCACTGAAGGAATACTTAACCGTGCGGCAGAAACTGGAGGTCGAAAACGTAGAATTTAAAATAGAAAAGGATGAACTGGATAAACAACTACTGGCTGCTGAGAAGGAACGGATGGCTGCTTAGAATGAGAGATTTCTCAAACTCTTCGAGACAAATGAGCTTCGTCTCGAAATTGCGCAAAGACGGTTGGATATAGATGCCTTGTAGAGGATAGGCGCTTCAAAAGAACCGTCAAATTTCATTGACGTACTAGCGAGATTGGCCGAACAATTGAAGAAATAGTATCAGATGCACCGTATGTTTTTTTCATTTATTTTTTTTCATTTATTAATTTTTTTTCCCTTACCCGGTCGATTTTATTTCACCCGTTCATTTTTTCACCTCCCACATATACAATTTGGGACGGCACACTAAACTCAGCCGAAAAATCACAACCTGCCAAGATGGAATCTCAAAACTCCATCACCGGATTGACGACGGAGATGGAGAAAGCGAAGGGGTCGAAGGCTGCAAAAAGGGAAGAGGAGAGGGAACATACAAGTGGAATTTCGACTATGCGCAGAGATTTCAATGAAGGAAATGGAACGGGAGTACGAACACCTTGAGTGGAAGTATGAACATGTCGTGAGTAGTCTATTGGAGAGGGAAACTAGGTATTCAAACAAGCTCAATATATTACGTACTCTGTAGCAGCTTGACAGCAAAAATGACCATGGTATATTTAATCGAATGATAGAAACAGTCACTCCTTACTCCTGCATAGTCAGTAGCACCTGTCGTAATAACGGAACACCCGGAACGCCTAGATTGATTTTCATTACTACTAATACTACTGCTGGTAATCATGATGGTGATGATAGTGAAGAAAAATTAACTAGAACATTGTCGATGAATGATGATATTAAGGTTGATGAATATGGTGTGAGGAAAGGATGCGGTGCGTTGAAGGAGAAAGAGCACTTCTACAAACTCATGGATGAGAAAAGCGAAGGGAGGTGTGGATCATACATCAACAGCTTGTGAATGATTTGACATTTATATCATCTTGTCCAAGGTGAGGCGAGTGTAAGTCAACCAGTTCGGAATCATCAACTCTCCAGTCGCGTACAACCTTCAAATTGACTCCATAATCAAATTCATCAGTAACCGTTCAATACAACGCAGAGAATAGTAGAGCCAACGCAGAGCGGAAATCATATCAACATTGAATCAAAACATCGTATAACAAAATCAGTCAGCTGAGACCTGCACTACCAATACCGAACATAACCTCAAGGTCTATCCAGTTGCATGGGGAGGACCTTCGATTTGGTACGATGAAAAAACTGATGATTTTATCGCATACGTAACCGCATCGCTTGGTCCTCCCGTCCCGTATGTTCAATACTGCAGCAATTTTCGAAATGTCTCCCACGCAGAAGCGGAAGTCGTGCAACGACATATAGTAGAAATACCCCGCTATGTTGAATATCGATGACCTGATTTGCATCTTCCTTACCTATAAATCTTTTACGTCCCTCGCCACGTGTTCGTGCATTTCATATAAGAGTATTTTCATCATCACGGAGGTTTTCGTCCCCATGGAATCAATCAATGTCGTCAACCTTCGATTTCTTCGCTTCTTCGCTCGCCCTGTCTCATATTCCGTCCTGCGCACCATCTTTGCGTGTTACGTTCTTACGCCCGCTTTTCGTCCCCTCCTGCTAGAAAAAACATCTTACCTTCTTCTTCTTCTCCAATTATTTTTTCGCTCACATTTTTAACTCACCTGTTTGCATACCTGCTCATATTGCTACTTTCCCTCCCAATTTCCATTTTCCAAAACACAAATATAAAAAATGGCAAAATATTTTTAGTGGTTATTTTTATTACACGTTTTCAATACTTAGCCACAGTTAAGTACCCATAAATTATCCACTCTCCGTTTTCCAAAATCCTCTATTGTATAGCATTTCTAATTAAATTAACGGTTTCTGTATTCGATAAACAGCAGGGTTTTATTCTAGTAAGTTATCATATCTAGTTTTATAAATACATGAATCAGGTACTTCACATGAATATGACGATAGTGTCGATGATGAAGCAGAAGACGGGATGAGAACGGCCCATGCTGATGTGGAGAAAATAAATAACGCGGTGAATAATATTGACAGTTCCATATTTACTATATCAATTATGGTTTACTTTGGGATTGCTCTCGGTGAAATGAAGAATCTTTTTCGAAAAGGAAAAAGGTTGATTCAAATCAATGTTACCTACAGCTTTATTTGAATCAAATTATTCGTTCCTTTCTGAACATTTGTTCATTTTTGAAGGAGCAAATAAAAATGACATGAAATCAAGACAAACTCACTATCAAATGAAGAACCTATTTCAGAATCCGGTGTTACTGATTTCATGTTCAACTAAAAAACTATTTAAAGCTCTCCCCGCCTGCTAATTGCTGGTAAGGACTTTTCTTCTACACAAGTAAATCATCAACCATATATTTTAGAGACTGTCTTTCAATTTTTTTAAGTACTATTACTGCAGATAATTGTTAAGAGGAACCGTTATTGTTTGTATTTATAAAATCATTTTATTATTCTACGAAAAGAAAGAGAAGATGGAACAATCGAAGATGAATTCCTCACTTGACCTATAGACTTGCTAGAAAAGTTACTAAATTCATAATTGAACCGTAGGGCCAACAAGAAATTATAGTGGTTTCTTGCTATGTGCATATTCCACCAGAGAAACATTCGGTACACGCGTGATGGGGATAAGCTTATAACGGGAAAATAAGCCAACTTTTGTTGAAATGACCGCAATCAATGTCTGACTAATAATTTTAATATCACTATCTAAGGACACATGTGATCAGAAGGTTCTTGTGGTGGGCACTACACCATTTTATTTGATTGGTCTCACTTAGTGTATCTTAACTTTCGTAGATTTGAGGTTTTTTCACGGTGGTTCGTGATGAGGGTGTCGGTGGAAAAGGAGCTGTCCTTCTTCCACCGGTGCTTATTGTTGAACTGCTCAGAACAGAAAAGATTTCTGAAATGCTGGTAATAATTCTGTACAGTATGTGGAACGGTTTTAAAAAAAGAAGATCCTGTTTTTAGTACTTCAGACAAAATATCTCGAAAGTACAAAAAACAGGACCTTCCATTTTTCTCCTATTATGATGAATGTTAGGCCACATGTCCAGTGTGTATGGTGCTGTACCTACCACAACCCCCGCACTCTGATTTTATCGTACACGTGTGAAAAGTGAACGGAGGAAATGAGGTGGTGGCATCAGCGAGAGTCCAATTCGCGACCGCAGTCGTAGTGACCTGGGTCGGTAACTTGTTGGGCCACATGTCAGTGTATATGGTAGTTGTAGTGTATCACACGATAGGTACTGTACCTGTGCCAAAACAGCTGCACCCGTCGCTACGTGTTACACACACTCCCACCGCCGTCCGAGCAAGCGCCGGCGATGCCTACAAGAGTCATCCCCGAGACATGCCAGGACATGCTGAACCATTCGAAGGTAGCTTCTCAGAGCATACCTTCACCGAAAAGGCTTCATGCTCTCTTTCAATAAATACATGTCTCACTCCCGTTTCTCTGTTCTACTTGTCTCACGCGACCTTTCACTGGTCTCCCAGCTAATCAAAAGATGAAACCGGCACCGCATCATCCGACAATCCCCATCAAAATTATCAATATCAATCGAGGTCTCTCTCGAATTCACAAAGCACATTTATCCGCCAACATCAGAACACTATCTACACCCACCCGGTTCTCCGCTCAGACCTAACACTCGTTCTCAACAAGCCGCTCTCCTGGCGCCCAACTACAACCCGGACCGCGTCTTTCGTACCTTCAATGCACCCAAGTCACCGAACGGACTACCAAATCCAGCCGGCACTTTCCTGTTTATGACCCCATCCGCTTGTCGGAGGCCGTCTCTTCCATTTCGACACCGACTGATAAGCGCCCAAGTTCGACAACACACCCTACCGGATATTCAAGGATCTCATCCACTTTCATCTACAGACAACGATGCCTATGATTTTCCTTTCAACTTCCTCCCTCCGACACCCAAATATATAAAAGTGGATGCAAACCGCGCCCGCATCACGTCACGTAACACGGAGCGCACCCAATCGGAATCACGTAACATCGCCCGGCCTCGCGTCATCGTGCCGTTTTCAGAAAATCAACCCAACTAATATCGCCCGCGTATGCCTTCACATGATCAATACAACGCACCGACATTGGAATGTTCCACTCCACCCTCCATGGATGGTGCCCCTTCCGCTCAAAACACCTGGAGTATACCTTTTATTTCCCACCACTGCCGATGCTCTACATGGATGCCCTGGCCTCTGACCTTCGACCGGCCCCAATGTACACAAGCCCCCGGTCTACAAAACAAGTTATACTCGTTCGGGATTTTAGATACCATTATACGCCTCGAAACCTCCAATAATTTCAATGAATGGACGGCTTGGCAGGTCAGTCATTCCCCATCTCATATCGATTCCTCCATCACCACCCATTTGGCCGCTATGAAAAAAAGACCAAAGTCTTATCCAGCCAAAACGCCAAGCGTCGCGATTAAACCCACGTCCTGTGCGCTACGATTTCATCCATCCCCAAGACTCTGCTGACTGATTCTGAATTTATAACAAACATCGTTGACACTCTCAGCAACAGCATTTTTCAAAAACCCGCGATCTTGAGAAAGACCGTCGGCTTCTTTCGAAACGTTGCTCATACTGAATTCGAAATACTTCAACAGAAGTCAGCAGAACCGGTGATATACCAAGATCCAGAAACCCATCCTTCACTACGGCACCCATACACTGCTGACACACGGACAGTGTCGATCAACTATCCTCATAACCCTCGACAACACACTCCGTAGTACAGAGTTCATGAGTCTCTTGGTCACCACTCTCCATTGATATCCGCTGCTCAACCGTCGAACTTCTACAAGTACTCTGATCATGCCACCGAGCTTAGCATATCAAATATGTACTTCATCCGCCCGTTCATCACAACATTCGCAACCGCACTCGGTTTCCGCTCCTATTGGTTAATATTACGCTCGCTTCTATAAGACGACCAAGTGGCGCAACATATTTACACTTATACTCGTCGTATGGAGAGCCAACTCAAGAGCCATCACTTCGATGGCACCTACCCCATCCAGTACTGGCCTTTCTTCAACGTTTGCGCTCGGCTTCCGATTATACACGCTTACACGAAGGAGGTGCCATGTGGCTGTTTCCTTACTTATTACGCGTATTTTCGCGGGAAAATCTCTAGCTCCGTCTGCAAACTGGAGCGCATAGTACATCCGAGCTATCATCGCTATTATCAAACTACTCCTTTGTGGTCGATTACTTTCTGCAAACATATTCATCAGACGACAATCTCTTCGCTGCTGAATCGGACGTTACTACATGCCATCAAGAACCCAACGAAACAACAAGAACCTATGCAACCACTTTGGAACACAAAGATTTCCGCTACGTTAATGTCTTTTTGCACGAGCGAGTCATTTCCATCTTCCTATAACTAATTCGCTCCCGTTTTTGAAACAGTATTAATTCATACCGTTCGGAACACCCACACGTTGACGTCCACGCCTTGGCACTACAAGCCCACTACTTGGCGACGTTAACGTCCCATACAAAATCCATCCCTAATTCGGTTACTAATCAGCACTCATTCTATCCACCCATCACAAGTGTCCTCCTTACCACATAAAATGGTACGGAACCCACCATGTCGGATGTTTTTACCACATTCATGCTACAGGAGAACAGGACCGATTTTACTATGATGGATAAGGGCCCGTTTTGCCGGATTCGTTATCAACGTGACGGTCTCGTCACCACCAAGTGCCCTTACTTTTAAACGGCAAACTTACGGTCCTACATTTTAAACTGTAACCAGAATTTCCGTTCTCACCAGGCATCCGCCAACCGCCGTCAACCGCGTCGGCATGTGAAACCGTACTGTAACAAACTTGTACCACCACACCGGCACGCGGAAACCGCCAAAGCAACACCGCCTTCTGAAAACAAATAGTGGTTTCTCCTAGGTACCCTACTCCCCTACTACTGACACAGCCTACAAGCAACCCGCTCCCTAAAATCTAACCGACCATTCCCTCTTCGACACAACCGCATCGGTTTCCAGCGCCCTCACCATCCCAATACTACGACCTCGCACCACTTACCGTTCCGGACTCAATTTTTAAACACGGCAACTATAAAGTGGGTATTACCATCTGCACAACGCCGACCCTCAACTCTACTATACAGGCTATCCTGGACACCAGTGCCGGGCCGAATCTAATTCATTTCAACCAGATTCAGCCCGCCTGGCACTTTTTAATTGGACAATCACCGAATCGACAATTACAAACAGCATAACAAACCCCCCTCGACATAACTTGGCGTTATTTTGCCTTTCATCCGCATCGTCAATCTACGTGCCCGCGTGTAGTGCGGCGTTGTTGACAACCTCGGCTTCCCACTACTACTCGGCACAGCCTTTACTGATAGGTTTATTCGCCAGATCTGATGCGACAAAATAATCGTCACACCCTAAAATTCTGAACTGATTCCCCTCCTTCAAGTCACCTCGACTCCGAACGCCGTTCGCAGAAAGACCTCAACATCTACCGGAACTTCTCCTTGCCCCTCCACTATCAGCTTTTCGATTCACCTCATACGCCAATTGGTTATTCAATGTCACCATCAGGTATATGTCCTCGTCCACTCCAACTTTTGTGGAATCGCTTCAATCCGCGCTCTGCCCTCGTTCACAGACAAGACGATGATTTTAGCTGCTAACGGAATTGCTGAGATCTTCCCTACCCGACCATTTTACATCACGGTCTTCATTCTATCATCCGCTCCGTTGCACATCCAAAATCACACACAGGTCGCAACAACATCCAACCCCCGATCGATTTCATATATCCCATAAACACTGAGCATACGGTCACGTAATGCCAATCTCCCCTACCCGATGCGATGCAGTAAGTTTTCCTCACCAACCCCTACGCCTCAGACGACCCGAAATGTGCCATGTTCCAAATTCACACAGCCATACGGGATATCGATGCACACTACAACTCCATCGATTGGCAAACCAACGTCCAAGTCGGAGACCACCTTGAACCGCATCGGATGAATCTACTCCAAGCCCTCGAACCATACCACCGCATGTGGTATGGCCATCTTGGCAAGATCTCCTCCACCGAACATCGGATCGTAATGCAATCTGACACCGTCCCTATTTTTCAAATGCTCTATCACGCTGGCCCTGTGCAACGCGAAACGGAACGGAATTACGCCTCCCGAATATTAAAGGTCGTCGTTATCGAGCCGGCAAATACGGAATGGGCATCCCCAGTCGTTTTTCCACCTAAGCAAGACGGTTCCCTCCGTTTCTGTATAGACTACCGACTTCTAAATTCCTTCACGGGTCGAGACTCCTACCCCATCCCCCGAATGGACAAATGCATAGATTCCCTGTGGGATGACAAGATCTTCAGCACTCTGGACTGTAACACGGTATATTGGGAAGTAACAATTGCTGAATCGGATCGTGACAAGATGGCATTTGTCATTCATCAGGATCTTTACCTTTTTAAACGTATGCTTTTTGGACTGAAGAACGCGCCTGGTACCTTTCAACGAGCTATCGATATCATGCTTTCATCCGTCCGATGGCAATCAGCTCTCATCTATTTAGACGATATAATCATATTTCCAACCGAAATTCGGAGCCACCTGCGTCACGTCACGCAAATTCTACAACTACTCTCCGACGCCAGTCTTTCAATCAACTTGAATAAATCGTTCTTCCTCCAAGAATATGTGGAATAACTTGGCCACATCATCCTTCCCAGCAAAATGAGCGTAGCCTCGAAACCAATGGAGGCCATAAAATGGATGCAACCTCCTAGAACTGCCGTACAATTACGTAGCTTCCTGGGACTCTGTAATTTGTACCGCCGCTTTGTCCAAAATTTCGCTCGACTGGCTACTCCCTTTACCCGCATGCTAAGAAAGGGGAGACCATGAAATTCCCCTCCCTAACCGATACGGAACAGGCTGCATTCGAAAGCCTCAAACGAAAACTTCATACTCCATATGTATTACCTTTACAGCACCTCTGCGTGCCCTACACAGTTGACACGTACGCATGCGATAACCAGATTGGATGTGCCCTCATGCAAGAACAGCCGGATGACGGAACACTTAAACCCATTGTTTATTGGTCTAGAACACTCAACCCAGCGGAATGTAATTACGACACCACACATCGTGAGTGGCTCGCCATTTTTTGAGTCGTTCTTTTGTTACTCGCTTAAAACGATGGAACTCACATTACCATCCGTACGGATCATGATTTACTCCGTTCGATCATGAATCTTTCAACTGCAAACGGTCGCCTCCAACGTTGGCGCCTTTGCCTCATGGAATATGACTTTGAAGTCCAATACCGTCCCGGATCTCGCCATCAAGCCCCAGACGCCCTCTTCCTTCTTGCCACAACCGGATCAGATATGGCCCCAATTGATGATGACATCCCAGTTCTTCTACTTCCTGACGGTACAGCCAGCGCCAACTTCCATGACTTCTATGACATCATCAAACCTCTGTCCGAATTCCATATCCCGATCTCAATTAATTCCCAAGCCCTTCTGGCCACCTCACGTGATCTACACTACCCTGTCTCCCAATATGGGTTGATTCGCGCTCAGACTACCAACTCGGAATGCACAAAATTCGACTCCTTAATTGACAATCCCGACTAGCTATTTTTCCTAGACCATCACGGCTTCCTCACTCGTTGTTCTAAAATAGACGGTGCACATCAACTCTTCATTACACAGACTATCATCTACCGCTTCCTCTACCTATCCCATTACCTGATCTCGGTTGGCCATCCCGGAGTGAACCGTATGTACGATACACTCCGATGGAATTTTTATTGGCGTAATATGCGCAACTTTGTCCACCGAACAGTATCCGAATGTCGATCCTGTGCGCAGGTACGCGGCTCATCTCACCAACATCAACACCATCTCAAGCTCTTTCAACCGAACGGCCCTCTGGAATTTGTGGCAATGGATATTTTTGGTTCACTGCCTGAAAAAACAACTGGCAATCGCTTCGTCCTGGTCATCACCGATCGGTATAGTATGCTCACCAAGGCCATTCTTCTTGAAAAACAGACTGCTTCCGTGACATCTGGTACATTTCTCACCCACTGGATCTACAACGTCGGTATTCCCGATTACCATTTATCCGACAACGGCTCCAACTTCATCTCTAAATTCTTCGCCACGGTCTTTTCAGCGCTTGGAATTCAACAACTATTTACTTCTGCCTTCCATCCACAGATCAATGGCCAAGCCAAACGGTATAACAGAACAATTGTTAATCGTCTCAGTCACTACGTAACCGAGCACCAAACAGATTGGTACGAGCACGTACATCCTCTGACCTATGCTTACAACTTCCAAGTACACCGCTCAACCGGTATGACCCCATTCTTATTTTGTATTTCAAGACATCCTCCGAACCTGGTTTTTCTATAGCCTACCTCCAACACTGATTCGTATATCCCTCTTTCTATACCAGCCTCAAAACGCACCACGAAAATACGCATCCTGGAACAACTGAAAGAGATGATTACCGATACGGACGGAAATCTGCGATTTGTTACAGCGAATTAAAATAAGTTCTTCAATAAATCCGTACAAATAAATATCCTCTTTCGTCCTGGGGACGTCGTTTTCGTTGACTGCGCCCTGCTGAAATTCAAGGAATTTCCGAGTCGGCTGTTTCATCTGCTGAAACAACCAGGCCCTGTCAATAAATTGCTTCCGAAATCGGTGGGTCCATACCCAGTCATCCGCGTCACTCCAACGAATATGGTTATAAATGATGGCCAGGAAGAACTTAAAGTGTCTATCGACAGGTGTACTAAATCACCTCCTCCCGACCCTGCTCCACCTTCCACGACAGCCCCTTTAACGGATCTTGATGGCTTGGCCAAACCACTTTGCGACACCGCCGATATCAATCTGGATGACTCGCCGTTGACTTAAAACGATCCAGTCATCACCGTCCCTATCATGGAACGCGTCTTATCTCATTTATACAATGGAACCGAAATTACGTACACTGCCCTCCTTTCAGATGGCACACTCCGTAGAGGTATACCCTTATCACAACTTAACGCACGGCTGGTAACCAACTACTGGAAAACCAGAAACCGAACGCGGACTACAAAACTTCGTGGACGTAAATCGGGACAGTCGTCTACTCAATAATATCTTTCACTGGTTTACCTTTCACTGGTCCCTACACCTCCACTGGTCACTGAATCTCTCCGCTATGACTAGCCGTATATCACATATCCACCATTCTCGTCCTCTGCGTTCACAAAAACTTCACCAACACCGTGTACTTAATCGACCAACTACTTCGTGGCACCGTCACGGGATATATCAATAACTAAATAGTTCAACTCTACAAACAAATATCGAACCCCAAACGACAAAAGAGACAACTTTAACGCTTTTAAGCTTTTTGGATTTTACGCCTGCTCCTTTTTTGAATCCTTTGCATCAAGTTTGGTAAAGGTCAACCATCTTCCGACCCATATCGATACATCATCAACCCGGTATGGCCCTCAATTCGGCTAAGCCGGTCAAGATTCAAACGTGGACGACGAATTTTAGTCTTTTATAGTAGACTGTTAAATTTCTGATACCAGACGGTGAATTAGTGTGAATGCTCGCGCGTTCGAATATTGTGGAAATGATTTTTTCTCTTTCTGTCCCTATTATACCTTTCTAACCGTGGCTCTTCACGTTCCGCAAATCCCTATTTGCCTACCTCAACTCCACCGTTTTGGTTTCGACTCAATTATTGCCTTCGGTACGCACTTGGAACTTACCAACTTCGTTCAACTCTTAACTACCGCATTTCTTTCCTTTGAATAATAGTACCTACTTGTGAAACTGGTGGTTCTTTATTCGGTTGATCTGCTGTGAAATTACTTTAATCGTATTCTACATGCTCATAATTACTCTACTGTTATCACAAGCACTTTTACTATGTCCGGACACGACTGTTATTTACCGATTCGTTTTAATCTATCACGTTGCACAAACGCGGCCTCGCTCCACTTACGCTCACTTTGCACGTCGGCTTCTACTCACTTAGATCACGCTGTCCACAAGACCGTGCTCTCGTATTCAACCAACTCACCGTGCTCTCTATTCCTACTTCTGTCTTTATTTTCTTTTTAATTCACATGATGACGCACTGCATCTCCATGAATTTCATACTGCAGCACGCAGTAGTTGAGGAAGATGGACTGTAGTTTGTAATTCGATACGTACTGAACCTTTGCAAACATAGATGCACACGTTGCCACGTGTTACACACCCTCTCACTGCCGTCCGAGCACGCCCTGGCAATGCCTGCAAGAGGCTTCTCCGAGACATGCCGGGACAAGCTGAACCATTCGAAGGTTGCTTCGCAGATCAGACCTTCACCGAAAAGGCTTCACGCTCTCCTTCAATAAAGACAGGTCTCACCCCGATTCTCTGTTCTCTTTTTCTCACGCCACCTTTCAGTAGTGTACCTACCACAATGAAAATGATTATGTTTCCATATTTTCATAAAACATGTAATTTCTAGCTACTTAAATGCTCTAAACAGTGGTGTAAACAGAATAAAAATAGGCCAATAAGAACTGGGTATATGGTAGGTATGAGTCAAATTGGTCGAGAACAGGATTTTTATTATTTTAATAAAGAATATAACATGTTTTACGACATACAATGTGAATAAAGGCACAGACCAATTTCACTTGTTATTTTGGGTGCACGTGTAATGGCACGGCCGATTTACTCAAGAAACGTCAATATTCTATGGGTAGCCTGGTTATGGGGAGGGCGGGATGTTGTCAAAATGACGTGTCAAAATGACAAGCGTCACAAGATGTAGGCATTAATTATTGCTGTCGGAATGTTGGATTTCGATTGTTGCATGAAAGCTGTACTAAAAAATATCCTGCTCATTTCTCGTACACCCGGTACTTTTACGCAATCGCAGTACTCGTGCACTTGTGCACGGTGTTCCACCATAATTTCATGTACCATACTGTACATTTCACAACATACAGTGGAACAATATATAGCACGTCCGAAAACGTGGCAATCATTCTCTCCCCCAGAAAGAAGAACCCCACATAGCCTGCACATACAAATTTTTCTACATCTCTAAACAGTTCGGTCTATTAGCCACTGCATACCTAAAAAAGTGGCCTCCTCCGTGCTCTGGCCAATCACTGCACTTTTCGACCGCAATAAGTACCAAACTAAAAAATTGTCATAGAAATCTGGGCGATTACTTATAATGTATCTGCTAAAAAACATGTTGGGCCTTTTTAATTTATATTATCTGAGAATTTTCGGGAAATCCCCCCTTGAAAAGAAATCTCTGAAAAGGGGTTCTCAGGATTTTCAGGATTTACATTGCTGTGTCATTTGCATTTTTCCGACAGTAAAAGAGATTGATTTTTATAGATCAGCGGAGACGCAGGTGCAAGTCTACTTGCACCTGCACATCGCCGAACTATCTAATTTTCAGAACGTAATCATGGACAACAACACGAGCGCAGCAGGCATAATGGCGGCCTACCAACAGCTACAACAGGAAAGCGCCTATTTTGTGAGTCTCCTCATGAATAGTAATTCAATGGAGGAGACGACTGCGGTGGGCAAGGACGACGCGGAGGTGGAGAATTATGGGAGAGGTAATGCAAAGTGCGAGAAGGCTACATACGAACGGACAAAGGGGAAATCGTGTGAGGAATATAGTTCAATCAGACAACACCATAATCCATTTATGTTCAACAATACCGTTGGTTGTTGACCGGAAGAATTTGACGAGCTATTTCAACTTTTTCGTAAAGACATCGGCCGAGCAATGGATCCTCGTAGTAAATGTACTGATTTGGAACTTGAATTTAAATTTAGTCGTAAACGCGCAGTAACTGACGAAGTTATGCTATTTATTTTGATGAATTTTCTGAGGGCTTAGGACGAGGTTGGAATTGGCGTCTTGAACATAGCACATAGATTTGGTCTCATTGTCGGAACAGTATCAAACTATATGCCCCATGTTAGTAGCGAATTGCTTGATACATTTACTGCAAACAGTGATTCTTGCATCAGATGGCCGGATGAAGAGGAACGAAAGGCAATTCAAGGATTGGTTAATTAGTTTCCGGGCTGTGTGATATTTGTAGATGGGACGAAAAGTAAAACATTTCGTCCCATTGAGGCAGATCGTCAGGAAGAGCGCTTTGATGGTCATCATCACGTAAATTTCTTTGCAATGTTATTATGGGCCGACGTACTTGGTCTCATAATTCGTATCGAATTAACATTGGTTGGATCTACTCATGATCGTTCTATGTACAATGAAAGTGCACCTTTTCGTCACCCATCTTCCTACTTTTCCGAAAAGGAATATGCAATTGCTGAGATGGGGTTTCAAGGGGATGGTGCCAACATAATAACTCCATTTAAAAAAACCAAGCTCCGCACTTTCAGTGGAACAGGGAAGTTAGACAACAGCGAATCAGGAAAGAATTGTCTGTAGGTCTGGTAAGAAACAGGTTTCGTCCTTTTTAGGCAGATGGCCGTTTGAAGACACAAACTTTCCGACTTTCTATACTGTTGCCGTACATTTGGTGAACTTTATAATAAGCCGTAACGGCACTCCTCCCGTTCCAATGAAACGCATGTTGGAAAGGCTGCAATTATATGAGGATGAAATGTAAGACAAAACATAATAAAAAAGGATGTAGATTTAAGATTCAACAATAGCGCCGTCATTGATAATATTTTCATTATCATCTTCCTCATTAACATTGCTTGTAGTCGTGTTTGTAGAAATGATCTCTTCGTCGTTTTCTTCTTCCCCTACAACAATGGTAAGTAAATCTGGTAGAGTTGGAAGTGCAGGGGGCCGGGGAGGAGTTTGATTATTTCCGATGCAGAATGCACTCGAAAATGAGTTAAAAGATGGTGTATTCTGCTGTTGAAGTTGTAAGTTTACAAGAAGCGCCATTGATTTCAAGTGCTCTCTTTCATTGACCTGACGCTCCTTTTCTAACTTGCGTCGTTTCACTGACTCAACTTGACGTACATAAGTTTCTTTCTGACGATCTGCACGGCCAACATTTTCTTCTCCAGTAGGACGAGCATGATCACGAATCTCTGCCGCAACACCTTCCCAATTTATTGTGTCCTTCTTTACCATTTAATCAAAATGGATGAGTCGCTCAGGATACTTTAGTACCAGGAGTATTGTGTTCTTGTCTTCCCAAATCCAGCGGAGTTAGTTCAGGCAGACCATCCTTCTAGTCTGGCGTTCCGTCCTATTTTCGGATATACGGCATTGATTTACCATCATTTTCCATTAGCGGTGCGGCGTAGTTGTTTCTTTAGAGTTTAATGCATTGAACGCAAACTATGCGTTTCGTATTCGCACGCACCCGTGAGTCCTCTTTCATTGCAGCAACACACTGGCAATAAGACTCATTTATGACAGTATTTGGTACTTCCGTCACATTAAATTGTATAAATGACTTGATTAGAACACACTTTTCTGGTCTCTTCATTCTCAGGTTGGAAGTCGTGTCGTGGTTGAAGAAAGGTCTTCAGGTGTTGTTATGAAGGTTGCCATTTTTCTGATGGCGGTTGGGTGACGGTGATTCTTTGTTAGCGTGGGTGGGTTATGGTGAAATTTGAATTACCGTGATGGGGGCGATGCATGTGTCGATTAAATTAGGTAGGGATGTGTCTGTGACATTGATTGTTTTAATGGCCGTGAGGGTAAGTGGGTGACAGCGTTAATTTATTAAAAATTGAGAGGTTATGTTTGTTTTCACCTTCATGGCGGGTAAAGTTCGAAGGAGGTGACGGAATTAGACGGTGTAGCGCCGCAAGGTATGTTCAGTAGTGTTCTCGATATATGGCAAGACGATTAAGTGAGTATTATTGTCGATTTAGAGTGGGTCACGGCGGAGTTGTATACTGTACTGGGTACACGCAGAACGGTTATAGGAGGCGAGATGTTTACGAATCGAGTGATGTTTGCAACTCGGTTGAATACACATCGACTGTATACAACGATGTATTTAATTCGAAGTGAGTAGCGAAAGATCGAGAACCGAACTTCTAATTAAGAAGAAAAGGGCACTTATAAATAAATGAGTGACGCGAGGAGTGGGGATGAGAAACACACACAGAGACGCCGAGCGACCACGACCAAAGAAAAGAGGAGAGTGGGGGTATTTTTTATCTAATTGCATTGCCCATGAGCATAAGCAGAGACGAACGACGGTAACCAAGCGCATCGTCACACTGATGAATAGATTCAGCGACCCACACGTAGACACGGAATCATAAACTTACCACCCTAACCTTTTTCTTTTCTAACACACGTTGTTTTCAGGTTCTCAGCCTGTGGATTGAGAACAAGGCGTCTTTCGTACCCATTGGCCACAACTCCGCCACGCTTTAAATTTTAACGGCTTCATTTTAAAGGATCCTTATAGACGGTAGGTGAGTGTAGGAGGAGAAGAAGAGTGCAGACAAATTTAAAATTTCGAAATTTTGTAACGATCAAATTATTTTCCAGGTTTCAGGCTCGATGTATGTTGGCGGGGCCAACTTTTTTAATGATAATCGTCCCTGAAAAATTAAAACGGTGTTTCAAGAAATTTTTTCAGCCCATTAATTAAACCTCCCGTTTTACCCATTTCTCCCGAAAGGTCATTTCAGCTTCTAATCCCGTAATTAAAAAGGCCTATTATTTAATATTTCATTTAACTGACGCTGTGTATAACAACCAGGACGACTGTCGATCAAAAGTCTATTTCACTGTTGGTGACTACTGTCCCGAAATATAGAAGTAATGGATACTGTTAGAATTGTGAAGATAAGACAATTTCCAGCATATATCATTCGAAAAGATCGGACTTTATAATTGTGGAGTTATTGTGGGAAAAGACCGACAATAAATAACGAAAAGTGAGTCCTTTTTTGCATTCGTGAAGAATTTTCCCGAAAAAAATGTTTTTTTCATCGTGTTTCGATAATTATGTAAAGAGCCAATAGAAACGAATGGATTTTCGTTTTGTACCAACGCAAAATTTATCTTGAACGGTCATTGATATGTCACAGGAACTGTGACAAATGTACGGTATTCCTGAATTTTTAACAAACTGTCACAAATACAAACAGAAAATGACATAAACGTGTAATAAAGATTTACACTGTACATATGTCGGAAAATGCAACTTTTGTAATTGAACTGTAGTACCTGACTTTATCGTGTTAATCTATCTTATTACCACGTATTCGAAATAGAAACAACATGGGAAGATAATGTTTGTGGTGGCGAAAAAAAGATATGATAGCACGTCAACACAACTGCCCGTGCGAAATGAATACTAGTGCGGCAGTTTTAACGAAATAAACATACACAGAAACTATAGAACCCAAATTTTAGGAAAATATTTGTAATAAATAAATAGTAAGACCAATCTAACGAAGATTATCAACGGATACAAAATCCCATGAAACTTAGAACGTGTTCCACTTTATAAAAATTGAAATTGTTATAATTTATTACGTCACATGGTAAGGAGGACCTTTTTTATAATTTGTAAATTATTACGTTTCAATTCATGTGGGCAAAACACACCGACTCGACATGTGGCACCACTAAAGTTACGACATGATTTTGTAAAATGCTAACAAGTCGCAATATCTCTAACATCAATTTAGCCATGGAAACTACTAACCCATTCATGACTGTTAAAAACAATGGGGACGCTGTGGATGTTTATGAGGATGTAACTACTGTGATCGAAAGTGAACAGGTATGGAAGAAATCTTTCTCAGGACGTACATGCGACTTATTTGCAAAAGCAAGAATAGCCCGTTTCACATTTTGCAAGATTTCGCACAGGATGAAAACATTCAAAAAATTACGTAATGTCTCGTTTATAACCCGAAAAGCTTTACTGAAAGCGATGGATGCGTGTGTACGTAGAATGACAGAAACTATTTTCCCACAGGACAGTGATTCATTGTACGAAGAATATATTAAAGATAAATGTATAAGCAACAGTTTAGTAAACGAGATAGTGCGTGTATTACATAAAGTGAAAAAGGGAAGTGTAGAAAAAAGGATTCTACGAGCATGCCTTTTTGCACATCTACCAGCAGCCGATGTTCTTCAATTGTTGCAGGAATATGTGTCAAGTTTTGTTGACGAAGCAGACCTAGATAGTGACGGATTTACCTGCCTTGAATAAGAATACTGTAATTAGAGGGAAGATAAGAATGTTGAAACTGGTAATAACGAAAAACAATTGGAAAAAATGGTAGAAACACAAGTATAACAACAGATGGTACACAACTTAATGAAAATATTGAGAAGAAACATGCGTCTGTTAGAAGCTGTGCGTTTCACTACGCACTAAAGGAAGCTATGGATGATTGGTTAGTACTTTTCAATACTGGTACATTGCTAATTAATCACCATGGACAGAAAACATTCACAGAAACAATTGAGATGTATGGTAAACTTTATATTGAGGTCGAATAACATACAGACGTTATCATGGGGAACGAAAAGAGTGAAATGTGGAAAGGAATTTGTGCAAATACCTGCAGTGGTAAGAAAATTGTCTTGTGAAACGTTATGAAGAAAGTATTATGATGAACCAACTGCAATACCAGATGTCAGGAAAATAGGACGAACAGTTTTTTTACAACTTGTGAAATCGATGACAAGCACAGAAGCGAGATGCAGAGTATGTACAGACTATATACAAACAGATCTGGTTATCGAGAATCTGGAAAATATAGCTGGAGTTGTGAAAAACTTTATTGGGAAAAAAACAAACAAAACTTCCTGAAGAAGTCGAAAGGTGTTGAAGAATATTTGAAATATCATTACAATACACATCTAAACCTTTTTGACGACGACTCGTTGCATTCGCTGCAGTATTCAGTATTGCATGGAAGTACTGAAACAAAGAGACAATTTAAATGCACGGAGTGTCTATCAGTATACTCAGTATTAAATGAAATAGAGCAAACAATTGGCAATTTTGGTGATGATATCAAGATGGTCATTATTGATTGCAATAAAAAAATACTTCTTTATATGGTTCATGTGAACAGATCACGGATATAAAATATAAGAATAGGGAAACTGATGACCTATATAAAAAACAATCGGCTGAAAAGAGTTGCGTAGTTTACATGGACTTCAAAATGAATCTGGACCCCATACGATACAGAGAATCGACATGTCAAATGTTTGGTAAACGTGGTATGTCATGGCATGGTAGCGGGGTATTCTACGGACAATTTGATAAGGACGCTGAACTTAAAAAAACAGAAAGACAAGAAATGGAAAATATAACATTGTCAATGAGGAAGAGAGGGAAGAATAAATTTAACGAACCACGACAAATGCGTGAAGGAGGAAATCAAACCAAGGACAATTTTGCAATGTTTTTTGTTGATCATATATTGGCAAACGACTCAACGCAGGATTTTATAGAGGCAATTAGCGTGTTCGAAGCTTTCCTGTTTAGAGTAAGGAAAGAAATTTCTACTTGTGAACAGATATGGGTTGTAACTGACAATCCTCGTTGCTACAAGAACGACTTGTTTGCGCCGATATGCACACAAATCGCAGAAAGTTAAGGTATGAAGTTGATGGGTACTATCAATTCATCTGCTCAAGATGGAAAACATATGGTTGATGCACATTTCACTGTTGTCAGAAAGCACATATTACGTTATGTAAATGAGACATAAAGTGATGTTTTAGTACCTGAAAACATAGTAAAATCTCTAACTTACGATGAAGGACTACGGAATACTGCTGTTGAAATGATTAGAATGAATAGAAATAATGATAAAATAAGGCGATGGTTTTTGGAAAAAATAGCATAACTCGATTTTGTTTCAGAACAGGTCATTACTAGAGTTGGACCGAATAAACACGAAGTACTGCTGATGGCGTATTCTGGTTGCTCACTTTTTATGTGTTAGTGGTGAGAAATGCGCCAGCGTGGTATTGCATTGTTGGCGGGGCGCACACCGCCGAAGGCGGAAGCCCGCGGCAGCGCGAA
>JAULBU010016445.1:0-20920 GCA_032358235.1 Odonthalia washingtoniensis | reverse complement strand
TTCTTGCCGCGGTGCAAAAGAGGGATTTTGTATTAAAAACAACATGCTGTTCCTTGAAAAGCTTCACAAAAATTATATCAGAAATTAAATAAAATAGCAAGGAAATTCAAGCTTTTTTTGTATTTAAGCTTCTTATAATGAGTTCTATGGCTATGATCCTATCCTAGAGGTCAGTAGAGAGATCATAAGGCCAGCAACAAGCTCTTAAGGGTGCCCCTAAGCAAGCTCTCTTTAGGCCATTTTACATCCTTAAAATAGTGTAAAAAAGATTTTTTTTTGCCGAGCTAGACTCCTTCAACTATTTTAGTTGCATCTTCATTTCAATTTGGATAACCTAAAAATTCTTAAATAGGAGGATCATTTGCTTCGATCTATTTCAGCTGCCTATGGACAATCAGATGTTTTTGGCAAACTTATTTTTATCTGCTTAACTTTGTTATCGATTGCAAGTTGGGTGTTATTTTTCTATAAAATATGGCTCTCTTATCGCTTAGAAACATCGGCTGCTCAAGCAGAGAGACTGTTTCATAATAACAAGAGAACTCCGTTTCTTGCAGATTTAGATGCTTTAGAACATCAAACAGGTCTTGTCAATCCTTTCTCCTCTCTTTACCAACTGCTAAAAAATAGTGCTTTGACGCTGCTTAAGAAGAATAAAGAGCTTAAAGACAATAGTGTAGCCTCAAGTACTTTTTTATCTTCAACAGACATTGAGCAGCTCTCTTCACAAGTAGAAATGAAAATTTATGTAGAAAAAAAGAACTTTGAAAAATACATGTTTATCCTTTCAACGACTTTTAGTTTAGCCCCACTGCTGGGTCTTTTAGGGACTGTCTGGGGAATTTCAGTGACCTTTGCTCAACTTCCCAATTCAGCTCAAGCTTTAAGTAATCAAGCTGTCCTCTCTGGGTTATCAATGGCGCTAGGTACAACTGTCTATGGAATTGTCGTAGCTATTTTTGCTTTGCTTTTTAACAACTACTTAAAAGGACGCATGGATAGTTATATGGTTAGAATGCACCAGTTTTCTTCAGAACTTTTACATAATGTAGAAGTACAATATCGAGCAGTAGATGTCTTATGAGTCGTAGAAAAACGTTTCAAGATACGACTCCCTATGAAGAACCGACGATCAATCTGACCCCTTTAATTGATGTTGTCTTTGTCGTCCTTGTGATGTTTATTATCATTGCACCGATGATCAATCTAGATCGCATCGAACTTGCAGAGGGAGCTCCCAGCATCAAGCAAAATCAAGTAGATCAAACACTTGTTGTCCATATTCATAAGGATAACTCTATCTGGCTTAATCAAAGGCAGGTGAGCGTGTCAGAACTTTTCAATTTACTCAAGCAAGCCAAAAAGAATTATCCTCAAGCGATTCCTCAAGTGATGCCCGATAAAAACGCTTCATTTCAAGCTTATGAACATGTAAGAACAGCCTCTAAAAATGCGGGTTTTGATTATATCGATGTCAATTTGAGTCCTTAAAAATATGATGGATTCCAGAAGTGCCCTAAAAAAAATTATTAAGTTTGTAGTTGGTGTGCATCTTCTTTTGATGCTGATTGGTTTTGTAGAGATCAAAAAAAAACCTAAAAAAATAGTGATTACTTCTAGAGTGATGAGAGAAAATTTTCGAGCCCCTCCAGTTGTAACACTTGTAGCAGCAAAAAAAAATATCTCTCAAACCAAAGTAACGGCTCAGGTACAACCGGCAAAAAAAGCGGCAGCTAAGCCTGCTAATAAGCCTGCTAAACCAGTGCAAACAGCCTCAGCAACGCAGAAACCAAAGCTAGCAAAAGAACTACCCAAAATTGAACCTGTGCCACAAGAGCCTAAATCAAAATCGATTGACATTGTATTGCCTAAAGCAATCGCACAACTAAATGTTGAAAAGATGACCATAATAGAGGATGGGGATCTATCAGAAGTAAGTAACGCGCCCTATCTAGAATATTTTAGTTCTGAAATTAAAAGTCGATTGCAACTCAATGCTGGAGCTTTTGTCCACTTAGAGGTCACAATCAATCCAGAAGGGAAAGTAGTTAAAGTTTTACACAAAAAATCATCGGATCCTTTTAATAAAGATTACATTATTGAGAATGTAAGACAAATGCAATTTTCCCCTTTTTTTGGTGAAATTGCTAGAGATTCAGAGTATACTTTTGTCATCACCTTGGAAGGAGAAACCTGATATGAAATTTTTACGAGTAACACTACTCATTTTTCTACTCGCGGTCCATTCGTTTTGCTTTGGGTCTTCTCGAAAGAGTGAAGAGATTGTCATTCGCTTGCAAGCCCCCAATCAGCTCGTTCAGTTTTACATGGAAAATATTCGTCATGAATCTTCCATGATCTCTGAAGCACATGCTCAAGAACTGCAAAGTATTTTATTATTTGACCTTAATAACAATGGTAAACTGAGAACGTTAGAGCATTCTGAAATAGGTGAGCTCAAAAAAAATGCAACGGTTTCAGAGCTGCGCTCCAAAGGCGTTTCTTATCAGCTCTCTACTTGGATTCGAGATCAGTTTATGACCTTTTCAGTTCTATCGACAGCTCAAGATAAAATTTGCTTTGCCGAAGATATAAAGCTCACAGGAGATCTTGGTAAAGATCGCGTTCGTATTCATGAAGTGATGAGCCACTTACATCAATTTCTTTTTGATGAGCCAGGAATTTATTTAAGTAAAATTTTATATACTTTTAAAACAAGAAACGTTTCTGACCCCTATTATTCCTCAGTTCCTGAAGAGATCTATCAATGTGACTTTGATGGGGGCAATTCTAAACAAATGACCTTTGAAAATAGTCACTGCATTACTCCGCATCCAGTGCTCGCTAAGAATGGTAAAGATGTGGAAGGTTTCTTTTATGTCTCTTATAAGATTGGTCAACCGAAAATTTTTTGGACAAAATTTGATAATCCAAGTCCTCAGCGTCTTTGTTATATTCCGGGGAATCAATTTATGCCCTGCTTATCCGCCAAAGGGGATAAAGTCGTTTTTATTAATGACGCTCCAGGTCATCCAGAAATTTTTTTGCAAGACTTTAAACCAGGGGTTGGTTCTGTTGGAAAACCAAGACAAATCTATTCTTGTAGAAGAGGTGTGCAAGCTTCTCCTGTTTTTAGCCCCGATGGAAATAAAATAGCCTTTGTTTCTGATCAAAGTGGAAGCCCTCGAATCTATGTGATGGATATTCCTCCTCTTGGATCGAGCGCTAGTGACATTAAACCCATTTTAATTACGAAACAAAATCGAGAGAACACAAAACCTTCTTGGTCATTAGATGGAACCAAACTCGCCTACATTGCCAGAGTGGATGATGTTAGACAGGTTTGGATTTATGATTTTATTACTAATCAAGAATGGCAACTCACTCAAGGAGGAGTCAATAAAGAAAATCCTCAGTGGGCTAATAATAACCTACATCTACTTTTTAACTCGGTGGGTAACGACAGTTGTGAGTTATACTTAGTCAATCTCCATCAACCAAAAGCTGTTAGAATTAAGACTCTACCGGGAATCAAACGTTTTCCAGCTTGGATAAATAAAGCTATTTGATAAGAGATGAAGAAAAACTTTATGGCAAAAAAAGTAAGTTTGTGTTATCGAATAATATAGATTTGTAAAAGATTGTTCTACTGGTGAAAAATATGAGTAAATATCTACGAGTTTTCCTCTTAACATCCATGTGTTTTGCTTTTTCAGCATGCTCTGGACGTTCTTCAACTTCGATGTGGGAAAATACAAAAACAGCATCAAGATATATTGGAAGAGGGTTTAAGGCCTTAGGGGGCGGAGGAAAAGACTCTAAACTCTTACATTATGAATATGAGTTTCAAGGACCGGAAGATGCAGCTTATATTGCTCTTTATGACGAAGATGGAAAAATAGATTCTCATTCGTTTCCATTAGCTAAAGAGGTACCAGGTGAGTTAGGAAGCTTTTTACCAGGCATTGATGGTTTTCATGATCCTTTAAGTAAAGAAGCTACAGTTTTTAAAAATGTTCACTTTGATACTAATTTGGACATTGTTCTAGGCCAAGATGATGCCATGACAATTAAAGCCATCTCTAAATTCTTAAAAAAGAATCCCGATTATTATGTCTATATTGAAGGACATTGCGATAAAAGAGGAACAGACCTCTATAACATGTCACTTGGATCCAGAAGAAGCAATCGAGTTCGAAATATGCTTATTGAAAATGGCATAGATTTAAATCGACTGTTTACTGTGTCTTATGGTAAAGAAAAACCCATTGATGACAGAGATAACCCAATGGCCTGGGAAAAAAACCGCCGTGTACAATTTAAACTATATAAGAAAAACTAATGAAAATTTCTAAAACTTTAAAAATTTTATCAGTTACTTCACTTCTTTCGCTCAGCTTAGTGGGTTGTTCAGGCTCAAGAAGCATGCGCGCTCAAGAAGTTAAAGCAGATTTAGCTTTAAGAGAAATGCGCTCTCAAATTGAGGACTTCAAGTATCAACTGAATAAGTATGAAGTTGAATTGCAGATTGTGGAAAGTAAAGCGGACTCGCAAGGGACTAGCTTAAACCAAATGCGCCAAGACCTTTCTAAGCTCAGTAAAAATGATCAGAACTTTATCGAAAGTACTTTTACAGCTTATGACAAAAAGATAGAGCGTCTTGAAGGTTTTGAAAAGAGTTTGAAAAAGGATTTTATTCAATTAAAAGAGCATACAAATGAAGTGCTCTCTTCACTCGTCCAATTTAAAGATAAAATTGATGCCAATGAAGGCCAAATATCAGATCAAAAAAGATATATTGAGCATCTTAAGACCTCGCTCGAAGCAGTTATGAAGTACGTACAAGGACCTGCGGATTCTGACGGCGTTTATTATATTGTCAACCCAGGTGATTCATTAGAACGTATTGCAAAACAAAATAACACAACGGTGAGTGCGCTTAAAGACCTTAACCATATCTCAAGTGATGTTATTGTTGTTGGGCAAAAAATACGTTTGAGATAATGACAAAAGAGAAAAGATTAATAGGAGTCTTTGATTCGGGAGTCGGGGGATTAACCGTTGTTAAAGCTCTTGGTAAATGGCTTCCTTTAGAGCGGTTTTGTTATTTAGCAGATTCAATGAACCTTCCTTATGGTAATAAATCAGCGACAGATTTGGAGACCATCTGCATAAAAAATATCCATTTTTTAACATCCTATCCTTTAAAAGCACTCGTGATTGCTTGTAACACAGCTTGCGCTCATATTTATGAAAGCGCTAAAAAGCGTTTCAACATCCCTATTTTTGATGTGATCACCCCTTCTGTAGATGAGGCAGTGAAAAAGACTCAAAATAAACAGATAGCTGTTTTAGGTACGGAATCAACGATTAATTCCAATATCTATCCTAAGTTATTAAAGACACGAATGCCAGATTGCGAAGTAACTTCCATTGCCTGCCCTTTATTAGTTTCGGTCATCGAAGAAAATATGATGAAGCACCAAATTAGTCAGATGCTGGTGCGCCAGTACCTTGCCCCTCTGCAAGATACAGATGTGGATGTTGTTATCTTAGGATGTACCCATTATCCATTACTTGAAAAAATGATTCGAGAAGAGCTGCCTGAGCATGTAGAAATTATTGATTCAGGACTCTGTAGCGTCATGAAACTCAAAAGCTACTTGGAAGAAAATGCCCTTTTAGAAACTGAAAAATCTTCAGCTGTCGATCAATTTTTGGTGACTGGCTCTACAGATAAGTTTAATATCATTAGCTCTTCTTTTTTAAACAAAAAAGTCGACTCTCTTAAAAAAGAGGTTTAAGAAATTTCATATGTTAAATGTGCGTTCCATCGGTCATCTCACAATTATTGTTCCCAATATCGCTGAAGCTGAAAAATACTATTGTGAAATTTTTGAAACCCATGCCATTGCAACTTTAATGAATTTAAAAAATGAAGGAATGGCCACCAATATGGGGCTTAAGGAAATGGAGCTTAGCGAAGCGATTTTAAAGTTTCCTCGCTGTAATCTTGTATTAATCCTTAAGACATTTCATGCGCCCAAAAATGAAAGTGCTACTGAGCACCATCAAATCACTGATCTTGGAGGTCCTCGTTACATTGGTCTAAATGTCGAAAATATTGAAGTGGCCTTTGATTTCCTAAAATCCCGCTCAGATGTTGAAATTTTAAATAATCCAGATTTTCGTCCTGTCACCTATTCTAAAGTGCTTCCTGAACAGTTTCATTTTCACAATGAAAAAACAGAGAAAAATCAACAAGAAAAAGAACGCCTTGCTGAGCTCCTTTCTAAAAAGAAGACCTTTTACTTTCTAGATAAATATGGTGTTATTTGGGAAATTGAAGAGCGTTTTTTTGAAAATTAAAATAAAAATCTTTTCTTCATTGCCCTTTTCTTGCTACAGTTTCCCTGTCAAGTAACCGTATATAATGTTATGATGGAACGCCTCCCTTCACAAATTTCTTTGCCTGCTTTTATTGAAGAGCCTTATGAAGCCATCGTTAGTAAGATCAAATATAAAAGTCTTTGTATTCACAATGTAAGGTTTGAAAATCAAACAAATGAAACCATCGTCAGTGGGGGATCTAAAATCTATGGTAGACTTTATCTAAATATTCAACCGAGTGGCAATTACAATATTTTAAGGCAAGTTCTTGTTGGAATTAAAGAAATTGGACCCGAGCAATTTGTGTTATCAGAAAGAAAAATTATTGGAAAAAGACTTGAGGGTTTTTTAGGAGTTGATCAGCTACAGCGGGTCTATGAAAGCTATAGCGACTATCCTAAAGAGTTCCAACTCACAGCTCCTTCTGAGCCGGGAATCTATCAACTTGAAGTATGTATTTTAGAGCTAACAGGGGAGTCCATTGCCCACTCAGGAAGCAGCAACGGCTTTTTTAGGCTCAAAGAGCAAGACCAAGAGATACTAGAATCCCAAGATGCTCTTCATATCCTCTGGAATATGAATGAGCATAATTGCAAAGTTCCTATGGGCCGAATTCGGGTGATTTAAAAAGATTTTCTTAGGTTATTTATAGATAAGTCTCTTATTTATAGCTACTTGTATTTTTGTGCGATTGTTTGTTATATATGCAGTGTCAATAAATTAATTTAATATTCTTAAATATATAATAAATTAACATTTGTTAACTATAATTAGTGATTAATTTACTAATTAAAGATAGTTGATGAGTAGTATAGCTATTTCAGGGCCAAGAACAGCCACTTTACCCTCTGAGGGGCAGCCTCCTGCAAAGAGCCGCCTTAGAAAAGCTGCCATAGGAGGAATTGTTGCCTTGTGTGGAGCTTGTTATTTGAGTTTAAGAGAGCAAGCAAGTCAAGAGCCCTTTGATCAAAAGCCTATTTTTGATTTAACAACGACTCAAGAGCCCTCTTTTTCTCCTCCTCAAATAGATATAAGAAGATTCTTAGCCTCCCTGTTTCCATATAATGTAGGTTCATTAAAAGGCTACTTACCACAATTTCAACCTATAGAGCCTTCTGAAAAAGCTGCTCAAGCTTTTCCAATCAGTTGCTTCAGTGAAAGATTTTTGATCTTTTCAAACACAGTATCAGAGAGTCAAAAGCAGCCAATAACTACCCCTCTTCTGGATAAAGAAAAGCCTATTTTTGCGTTAACAGCAGTTCCGCGGCCCTCTTTTTCTTTTCCTCGAATGGATGTCAGAAAATTATTAAGCTTTATTTTTCCATTCAATTTAGGTCCTTTAACTGATTATTTACCGCGGCTTAAGCCCATAGAGCCTTATGTGATTTCACCTCAAACTTTTTCAATAAATTGTCTAAGGGAAAGAACTCCCATTATCTCAAATTTAAGCGAAAACATAACGCCAGTTAAGCCAGAGCCAATTATCAATAATAGCTCTCAGCAAGAGATTCCTGATTCAAAATTTGATCCAAAATCATCAGCAGCCCTTTCGACACTTGCATTTATAGTTGCTCAAATGACTCAAGAGTTCTATTTGTCACCTTCATTTGCATTTCCCCAACTTCCTTTAGTGTCACCATTTCCTTCTTTTTCATTTGAAATCTTTGAACAAGCTATTACGAAGAATGGGGCAGCTGTTAATCCCACTGCGGTTGAGGTTCTCTCTTTTGTTGAAAAATATATTCGCCAGGATCCTACATCTACTTTTACTGCAGCAAGCCATTTTAATGACCTGCAGGTATTAGCAAAGTTAAGTCGATTTAAGCCTATCAGTATGCCAGGTCAAACAGTAGCCAATGAGTATACGACAATTGATTTCTGTTTAATGACAATAATGGCGCAATTAAAGCAGTTGAAGTCTGATTGGGCAAAAACTATTTTAAATAGTAGACTAGAAGCTTTTGAGCGAGCCTATAGTGGAATGGATGTACGTCAACAAGTGCAAGTAGAAACAATTAGGGAAACCTATTTTGGACCCAAGATCAAGAAAGAAGCTATGCAGAAGATTTACGAACTCATGCAAAGACAATACAGCCGCATGATACAAATCTATGAATCTCTATACCCGCAGCAAGGGTCAGGTGGAGCATACCAAACATCTCAGCGCTTTATCTATGCAGCAAGATCTGCATTGATTTCAGCCACTGTGGCGCTTTGCCTATTTGCTAACTATGCCATCCATCACTTTAGTCAGAGCCTTTAAGCTATTTTCTTGTGATCATCTTTCCGTTTGATAATTGGAAGCTTGCCTTCAGTCACAGTCTCTTTTTCAATGGTGACTTCTTTGATTGTATTATCAGTTGGTATTTCAAACATTAAATCGCGAAGTAGGTTTTCCAAAATCATCCGTAATGCTCTGGCTCCAGTTTTCGCTTTAATCGCTTGCTCGGCAATGACTTCTAAGGAATCATTAGTAAAATGAAGTTCCACATTTTCTTGAGCAAAGATGTTCTTATATTGTTTAATCAAAGCATTTTTTGGCTCAGTGAGAATCGCAACGAGATCTTCTTTTTTGAGTTCATTGGAGTTGACAATACAATTGAAACGGCCAACAAACTCTGGAATTAACCCGAATTGAACAAGGTCTTGAGGTTCTGTTAATGAAAGTAAGTAGTCTTTGTTTTGTAAATCTTGATCTTTTCGACCATGACTAAAACCAATCGTACTTTTTCCTAAACGGCGTGCAATAATTTGATCGAGGCCGACAAAAGCACCCCCTACAATAAAAAGAATATTTTCAGTATTTACCTTAATATACTCTTGATTGGGATGCTTACGTCCACCTTTAGGGGGGACGTTTGCAATGGTGCCTTCAACAATTTTCAAAAGAGCCTGTTGTACACCTTCACCAGAAACATCTCGAGTAATGGAGACGTTAGAAGTTGTGCGGCCAATTTTATCAATTTCATCAATGTAAATAATCCCTTGCTCAGTGCGAGCAACGTCATATTCTGCAGCTTGTAAAAGCCTTAAGATAATATTTTCAACATCTTCACCGACATATCCAGCTTCTGTTAAAGTGGTTGTATCTGCAATCGTAAAAGGTACATCTAGCATGCTGGCTAATGTTTTTGCAAGGAGTGTTTTTCCAGAACCCGTGGGTCCTAAAATCATGACATTGGATTTGCCATATTCAATTTCCTTACCTTTGTTTACGACTTCAATGCGTTTATAGTGATTATAAACTGCGACTGCAATCGTGCGCTTGGCCTCTTCTTGGCCAATCACATATTCATTTAGCTTTGCCCAAATTTCTTTTGGTTTTAAGACCTTGAGCTCATGCGTAGTTGTCTTTTTTTCAATAATACCCATGCATAAGCGAACGCATTTGTCGCAAATAAAAACATTGGGTCCAGAAATAAGTTTATCAACCAATTCTTCGGTTCTACCGCAGAAAGAGCAAATAGTTGCATCATGGTCTGTAAAAGATTTTTTGGTCATGCTGTTGCTGTAGCCTCTTGTTGTTCGCTTTGTCTTACAATCACTTGATCTACTAAACCATATTCAACAGCTTCCTGAGCACTCATAAAATAGTCACGATCCCAATCTTTAAGGATTTGCTCTATGGGTCTACCTGTTTCTTCGGATAAAATTTCAGCAGATTTACGTTTAAGGACTAAAATTTCTTTAGTTTGAATATGAATATCAATCGACGTTCCAGTGACACCGCCTGCAGGTTGACGAATCATAATGCGGCTATTTGGCAACGCAAAGCGTTTCCCTTTAGTTCCAGCTGCAAGTAAAATCGCTGCAAAAGAGGATGCTTGCCCAATGCAATAAGTTTTTACGTCACACCCTAAAAAGCGAATAGTGTCATAAATAGCGAGGGTAGAGTTGACATAGCCCCCCATAGAATTAATAAAAATGCTGATTTCTTTTTTAGGGTCTTCCATTCTTAAAAAAAGCAATTGTGCGACGACAACGTTGGCTACTTGATCATCGATACCTGTGCCAATGAAAATAATTCTGTCTTTTAAAAGACGAGAATAAATATCCATGGAGCGTTCGCCGCGACCCGTATCTTCAATAACATATGGAGTAAGAGACATAGACATTATTATACCTTTGGTTAGCTTACTTTCCCACTATTGTCTTTTAAGAGATTTTTTTTCTAGAGTTTTTTCAAACAATGCGATCTTAAGAGTAGACCACTTTCTTTAGCAAATATCTCTTCACTTTATCTGTTAGTAGCTCAACAAAGCAATTCATGCGAACTTCTTGGATAAAATGGCTATTGAATTGGGGACTAGATTTAAATTCTTGAGGTAAATTGAGTTGAGAAATTCTCTCAGCAACAACTTGACGTAACTCTTGTTCAGACACAATAATTTTATTATCGTTAGCTAGCTTTTGCAAAATAAAGAAGAGTTTTAAAGATCTTAAAGCTTCTTTTTGAGCTTCTTCCTCAGTTTGTGCTGCTCTTTTTTGGATATCGACATCTGAGAAATGAGCATATTTAAGCTCTTGCTCTTTAAGCTGAATTTTAGTTTTAATTTCTGCATCGATCAAAGATTGAGGAATTTGAAAATCAACAAGCTTCTCTAATTGATCGTCTAATTCTTCTCGTTGCTTAGCTTCGACGACTTCTTCAGCATTTTTCTTAAGTCTTAGCATCACTTGCGTGCGAAGGTCAGCTACTGATTGTGTTCCCATTGCTTGAGCAAAGCTTTCATCGACAGGGGGAAGATCTGCAGTAAAAATATCTAAGACAGAGACTTTGCACTTCATTGCTTTAAAGTCTTTCTTCTCTGCTTTAGGCATTACTTCATCATCCCATTTGCTCATCCCTTCTTTAGATTCACCTTTCTTTGTTCCCAATAGCAGTTTCATAATCCAAGAGGAGAGTTTGCCTTTAGAAACTTGGACTCTTTTTTGACTAACAATTTTCGTCCCTTCTTCCAAATTTTCGATGTCTACTTCAACAAAATCTTCCATTTCAACGCCGCGATCAGCCACTGGATTCCATTTTGCACGGTAGGTTCTCATCACATCAATGACTTCATCAATTCGTGCTTGATCGATGTCTTCGGGCTCTACTTTTTTAAGTTTAATAGATTCTAAATCTATTTCAGGGACAACAGGGTAAGTTTCAAACGTAAATATAACGTGAGCCTCGTGTTCTGTTTCGCTTTCAATTTTTGGCTTAATATTTCGATAATTTAAAGGTCTTAGATGAGTTAAAAGTAAGGCTTGCTCAAGTGCTTGTTGGAGAAATAAATTTTGATATTGCTCAGTAACATAGCTTGCGTAATTTGATTTAATCATTTCTTTAGGCACTTTGCCTTTTCGAAAGCCAGGAATGGAGATATTCTTGCTGACTTCTTTAAGAGCCTTAGTATGGGCTTCTTGCAGAACTTTTTGAGAAACTTTTACGTCTAAATTGGCTTTGCAATCAGCTAAGTATTCCACTTCCACTTGCACAAAGTCATTTTTAAAAGAGTGAGTAGAATGGCCTTTTGAATGAGCTACCGCTTTAGCATGGCTTTGTTCTGGATGAGCTTTTTCTGCTACGTCCACGCTTTTGGCCACTTTTTTTACGGGCGCTTTTTTTGCAGCCTTTTTAACAGGAGCTTTCTTTTTTGGGGATGTCTCTTCAGTCACGCTAAGTTTCCTTTTCTATATAAAGCGGGTAATGAGATTTGAACTCACGACCCTCACGTTGGCAACGTGATGCTCTACCACTGAGCTACACCCGCATAATTGCTTTTTAAGCAAAAGATTTTGAACCAGAAATGATACGAAAGCAAAGAGATTTAATTCAAGAGGGATTCCTTGTTCAAAAAATAATTTTACATTCAAAGGGTGGTAAAAGTGAGGTTCTAGATCAAAGCTCTCTTTCATTCTTTGACCTAGAACCCTCAATATGGGGGATATTGCGCGCCAATATTAGAATAATTTTTTTAAATTCACAAGTGTTGTGTCTCCTTTTTCGCTATCTAAATTCTAAAATTCTTGTGCTTTGAAGAATAGAGATAAAATATTTTTTATAAAACAAACGACGGGGTAGAACTCATCTTACAGATCAAAAAACAGAGTTGAAATTAACTATTTTTGAGTAAATCCAAGGGCCTCTAATGATTACAAAAATCTTTCAAATAGAAAATAGAGGGGTGTTTAAAAGTTTCTCAATAACTCTTTATTTTTTGTCGGGATATAACTTAAGATGTTCTGAAATTTTTCTTTAAAAAAAACTATTGAAAGTGGTAATAGAAACCCATACGCAGGCAATTTTATTAATATAATAGATAATTTATTTTCTATTTTCACCTTTAAATTAAGTATATGTTAAATTTTAGAAAGTTAAGACAAGATTTCTCCTCAAATATTTTGAAACAAGGCAAAGATCTTTATGACACCAAAATGGTCGTCAATGCCAAAATTTTGCATATTGATTCAGGAGTTTTGCGAATCAGCGGAAGTATTGCGGGTAATTTTAGCAATAATTACGAAAGTGAAATTGAGATTGATCGAGACGATTCAAGTACCATAGACTCCAATTGTGACTGTCCTTATAGCTATGATTGTCAACATATTGCCGCTCTTTTATTTCACCTCGAAGAACATCTAGATAACATCCTTGTTTCATTCTCTAAAGAAACTGTTTTAACTGAAACAGAAGAGATCAATTTGGAAGAAAAACAAGAAATGATCGAAGTTGTTCGAGAAGCTCAAAACAAGCATGAAACAAAGAAAAATAAAACTTATCAAAAAGAATTACTCACTGAATATGCACTTGCCTCAGAGCTTTTAAGTGATTCACCCTATTTTTACACTCATGAAATTGAAGTTGAAGTTGAAAATGCAGAGCTAGCGGTCATCTTTCATGCCCCAGATAATCCAACAAATGTGGTCTTGCAATTAGCGCTGCGACTCCCTTTTCGTTCCAAACCACTCAATATTCCAAACGTTCGGGCTTTTTTGAATGCGATGCGCTTTAATGAAGCCATTTTGATAGGGGGAAAGCGGTATCGATTTACATCTAGTTCATTCCCACCCGAGCACTATGAGATGATCAAAATCATGGTTGACCATATTAGCAGCCAACTCATTGAAAATGATGTCAACCCCAAGCTCATCCCATTTGCAAAAGTTATTTTTGGTGACTTAGTTCACAAAGCTTATCGCTCGGTAAAATCCAACCTATCCCATCATCGTAAAGAAGATGATAATGACGATCTAATAGTTCCAGGCATTTACTGCGCCACTATTGAAACCCCTTTAGTTTTTTCCTTAAAGAAAGCTGCCATTTGCTTTGATTTAGAAGCGATGTCAGTTCCTGCTCCCAAGCTGTTTTTACAACCCTATATTATTTTAAATGAAGAGTCTTATAAATTAGAGGAAGTATTAGCTTTTGAAGGAGCTACCCCAGGAATTATTCATAACAATACTTATTATACTTTTGCAGAAACCATTAAAAGAGCTCATCTTCAAGATCTAAAACGACTGCATGATATTGTGATTCCAGAGCCTTTATTTGGAACTTTTATTGAAAACTCGCTGCCTGAGCTAATGCGCTTTGCTGCTGTTCGCAACCAGAACTTACTCGAAAGCTATGTAACCCTTCCTTTTGCCAGTGAGCTAAAGGGACACTGTATCCTCTCTTATATAGATGGGGAACTAGATGCCTCTCTTTTCTTTATCTATGAAGGTGTAGAAATACCTGTTGCTGCTAAAGATCTTACTCAAGAACACTTATCCTCATTTATCAATGAAGGGAGAATTTTAGCCCGTAACCTAGTGGAAGAGAAAACACTCATTGAGAAAATTTTTTCTGGATTTATCTATCAACCCAAAACAGGGTTTTTTGTTGCCAAGTCAGAAAAAGCTATTGTCGAATTCATGACTTCTATCGTCCCTCAGTATCAAGATAAAATCCAATTTGACTGCCCACAAAATCTTCTGAATCAATTTATTTATGATGAAACTACTTTTGAACTTAAATTTACAGAGTGTGAGAGCATTGATCAGTTTGCCATTGAATTAAAAGTAAATGGTCACTTGAAAGACATTAAAGTCGATCTACTGTGGGAATGCTGCTCTTCAAAACGCAACTTTATTGAACTTGAAACAGATCAACCTGAAAAAAAGAAGAATAAAGGCATTCATAAGATTCTTGTCCTTGATTTAGAGCGTATTACTCCTATCATTCAGTTTTTTGATGAACTGGGTTTAACAGAAGTGACAGATCATCGCCTGTTGCGCCCACTTTGGGTGCTAGCTACGATTCACGCGACGCAGCTCACTGCTCTGCCTATTAATGTTACAATGAGTAAAAAAATTAAGGAGATTCAAAAGCAAATCCTTGGAGATGCTGAATTTGAAGCTTCACCAGTCCCTAAAGAAATCAATGCGACTCTACGCTCATATCAAAATGAAGGGGTCGAGTGGCTGGAGCGCTTACGAACAATGCACCTCAACGGTATTTTAGCCGATGACATGGGACTTGGTAAAACATTGCAAGCCATTGTCGCTCTTACACAATACTATAATACGACTAAGGAAAAAACACTCTCGCTCATTGTTTGCCCAACTTCGCTACTATATAATTGGTATGAGGAGTTTCATCGCTTTAATCCGAATTTAAAAGTCATGGTTGTGGATGGCATCCCAAGCCAAAGAAAAAAATCACTCAAAAATATTCACAAATATCAAATTTTAATTACTTCCTATAGCTTATTACAAAAAGATGTGGACCACTATCAAAAGCACAAATTAGGTTATGTAATCCTCGATGAAGCTCAACACATTAAAAACCGCAGCACGCGCAATGCTCAATCGGTAAAAATTCTTCAATCGAGTTGCAAGTTGATTTTAACAGGTACACCGATTGAAAACTCATTGCTAGAAATTTGGAGCCTATTTGACTTCTTAATGCCAGGGCTTCTCAGCAGTTATAAGCGTTTTGTTGAAAAGTATATCCGAGATTCAGGTCATTCTAAAAAAGGGAACATGGAACAACTGAAGAAAAAGGTTTCTCCGTTTATTTTAAGAAGAATGAAAGCCGATGTTTTAAAAGATCTCCCTCCAGTTTCACAAATTACCTACCACTGTCAATTGACGCCAACTCAGCAAGAGCTTTATACCTCTTACGTCAATACGGCTCGAGAAGAGCTTTCTTCTCTTGTGAAAAAAGAAGGATTTGAAAAAATTCAAATCCACGTTCTTGCTACATTAACTCGCCTTAAACAAATTTGCTGTCACCCAGCCATTTTTGCAAAAGAGAGCGTTGAAGAAGGGGATTCTGCTAAGTATGAAATGCTTTTTGAACTTTTAGATACTTTAATTGAAGGAAATCATAAGATTGTTATTTTCAGTCAATACACACGTATGTTAAAAATAATGCGTGATGAAATAGAACAGAAAGGTATTAAGTTTGCATATTTAGATGGATCGACTAAAGACCGCTTGGAAATTGTAAAGAATTTTAACGAAGATAAATCTATTTCTGTATTCTTAGTTTCTCTAAAAGCAGGTGGTGCAGGCCTTAACTTAGTTGGGGCTGATACGGTCATTCATTATGACATGTGGTGGAACCCAGCTGTTGAAAATCAAGCAACAGACCGTGTACATCGCCTAGGACAAGATAAATCTGTAATGTCATACAAGCTGGTGACGCTTGGAACAATCGAAGAAAAAATTATAAGCATGCAGGATAAAAAACGAGGACTAGTCAAACAAGTAATCTGCTCAGATGATGAAGCAATGTCTAAGCTGACTTGGGAAGAAGTTCTTGAGCTATTGCAAGTGTAGGAAATAAATGATTAAGAGAAATCAACTTAGTGTATTAATGGAAAAAATGAAGATGACCCTGTTAAAGCGATTTAACAAGTTAGCTGGCTTTTTTTCTAGTGACATCGGTATCGACTTAGGAACAGCAAATACGTTAGTCTATGTGAGAGGAAAAGGGATTGTATTATCAGAGCCTTCGGTGGTTGCTGTTGATGCAAAAACAAAAGAGGTGTTGGCTGTTGGCCACAAAGCTAAAGCGATGCTTGGTAAAACGCCGCAAAAAATTCATGCCATCCGCCCTATGAAAGATGGGGTTATTGCTGACTTTGAGATAGCAGAAGGGATGCTCAAAGAGCTTATTCGAAGAGTGACGCCAGCGCGTAGCCTTTTTCGTCCCAAAATTTTGATAGCAGTACCTTCTGGAATTACTGGGGTTGAAAAAAGAGCTGTGGAAGACTCTGCGTTGCATGCGGGCGCTCAAGAGGTCATCTTAATTGAAGAGCCAATGGCTGCTGCTATTGGAGTTGATCTACCAGTTCACGAACCGGCTGCGAACATGATTATTGATATTGGGGGTGGAACAACAGAAATTGCAATTATTTCACTCGGTGGTATCGTTGAATCTAGATCTCTTAGGGTAGCAGGGGATGAGTTTGATGAATGCATTATCAACTATATGCGCAGAACCTATAACTTGATGATTGGTCCAAGAACTGCTGAAGAAATTAAGATTAAAATTGGTTCGGCTTATCCACTCGGTGAAAATGAGCTTGAGATGGAAGTGAGAAGACGCGATCAAGTAGCTGGATTGCCTATTACTAAACGTATTAACTCCGTAGAAATTAGAGAATGTCTTGCAGAGCCTATTCAACAAATCATCGAAGCTGTTAAACTAACGCTTGAAAAATGTCCTCCTGAGTTAGCCGCAGACCTTGTAGAGAGGGGAATGGTGTTAGCTGGAGGTGGTGCTTTAATTAAAGGATTAGATAAAGCCTTGATTAAAGAGACTGGATTGCCGATGATTGTAGCTCCAAATCCGCTTTTAGTTGTTTGTTTAGGAACAGGAAAAGCTTTGGAATATTTAGATAAATTTAAGAAGCGCAAAGTAGGTTTGTAGTCGATGGATTTCCAAGCAGAGCTTGACTTGTGGACCCAGAATGTAAGATTGAAAAATTGGGTGACAGATAAAGTAAAGCTTTGCTCGCCTTCAAAAGTTCATTTTTGCAGCGGAAGCAAAGATGAATTTCAAATGCTCATCCAATCACTCAAAGAATCCAAAACCATCGTTGAGCTTAATCCTCGTCTAAGACCTAACAGTTATCTTGCTTTATCCGATCCTGCCGATGTTGCTCGTGTAGAAAATCGCACCTTTATTTGTGCAAATTCTGAAGAAGATGTGGGACCAACTAATAATTGGAGTGACCCACAGGCCATGCGAGAGACACTCCATCAACTTTTTGAAGGTTGTATGAGAGGACGCACAATGTATGTCATCCCTTATTGCATGGGGCCGCTGAATTCTAAGTTAGCGCAAGTAGGGATAGAAATTACAGATTCTCCTTATGTTGTTTGTTCAATGATCATTATGACTCGAGTTTCTCCTGCTGTCTTGCAAAAATTGGGAGAGCACGGTGAATTTGTCCAAGGAGTTCACTCCATGGGAGCTCCTCTAGCCGAAGGGGAGGTTGATGTCTCTTGGCCTTGTAACCCAGATAATCGTTATATTGTTCATTTTCCAGAAACGAAAAGTATTTGGTCTTTTGGAAGTGGTTATGGGGGAAATGCTCTTCTTGGGAAAAAATGTTTAGCTCTTCGCATTGCCTCTGTGATAGCCAAAGAAGAGGGGTGGTTTGCCGAACATATGCTTATTTTAGGCATTACTAATCCTGAAGGGGAAAAGAAATATTTTGCTGCCGCATTTCCTTCAGCGTGTGGAAAAACAAATTTAGCCATGATGAATGCAACTTTAAAAGGTTGGAAAGTCGAATGTGTAGGTGATGATATTGCTTGGATGCATTTTGATGAAGAGGGCAAGCTTTATGCAATTAATCCAGAGAATGGATTTTTTGGAGTGGTTCCTGGAACTTCTTTTCAATCAAACCCAAATGCAATGTATGCAATGAGTAAAAATACTCTTTTTACGAATGTAGCATTAACTGACGAGAAAGATGTGTGGTGGGAAGGAAAAGACGGTGAGCGCCCTAAACATTTAAAAGATTGGTTAGGGAAAGATTGGTCACCTCTTTCGGGCTCGAAAGCAGCGCATCCCAATGCTCGTTTTACTGCACCTGCTAAGCAGTGTCCTATTATTGATCCAAATTGGGAAAGTTCAAAAGGAGTGCATATTGAAGGGATTATTTTTGGTGGCAGACGCAGCACGACAACCCCTTTAGTGTATCAATCCTTTAATTGGCAACATGGAGTTTTTTTAGGGGCGAGTACCTCCTCTGAAACAACAGCAGCAGCAGAAGGATCTCTTGGAAAGCTTCGTCACGATCCATTTGCGATGTTACCGTTTTGCGGCTATCATATGGGCGACTATTTTCAACACTGGCTCAATATGGGTCATGGACGTAATCCGCAAAAGCTCCCTCAGATTTTTTATGTTAATTGGTTTAAAAAAGATCACCAAGACAATTTTTTATGGCCAGGCTTTGGAGAAAACTCACGCGTATTAAAATGGATGTTTGAAAGTATCCAAGGGAAAGCGGTCAAAGAACATTCTCCCATCGGTTATATTCCCAAAGAGAGGTCTTTAGACCTGTCTGGGCTTCATATCTCAGAGGCTCATCTCAAGCAACTTTTTGAAATTAACTCAACAGAATGGCAACAAGAAGTCGAAGCACTTAAAAAATATTTTACTATTTTTAAGGGGCGATTTCCTAAAAAACTCCAAGAAGAATTGGAAAATTTAGAAGAACGCCTGACTCAGCTTAGTTAAAAGAGATATTTTTAATGACTATTTATAAATAGCATTTTGAATCTATTTAATAAGATTTTAATTGTTAATTTTTCTAAAAAAGACCTATAATTTAGCCCTTATCTTTAATCTTTAAACTTTAAAAAAGGACCTAATAGGAAGTCATGGGCGAAGTAGAAAAAACTTTATCGATTATTAAACCGGATGCAGTTGGATGTAATGAAATTGGAGCGATTTTATCAAAGTTTGAAGAATCTGGTCTTGCTGTTGTTGCATGTAAAATGATTCATCTCTCCGAAGAGCAAGCGGGTGAGTTTTATAGCATTCACAAAGAAAGATCTTTTTTCAAAGAGCTTGTTGATTTTATGACATCTGGCCCCGTTCTTGTTCAAGTTCTTGAAGGGGAAAATGCAGTTGAAAAAAATAGAGAAGTAATGGGAGCAACAGACCCAAGCAAAGCACGTAAAGGGACTATTCGTTACGAATTTGCCAAGTCTATTGGTGAAAATGCAGTGCACGGATCTGACAGTCTTGAAAATGCAGAAAGAGAAATTGCTTTTTTCTTCAAAAAAAATGAGATCTTCGAAAGAACCATTTAAGGCTTATCTCAGACCTTGCCATTGATAGATTCTTAAAATTTTTTAAATTATGCTTCAGTTGGGTTTTTGCTTTGAATAAAGAGCGGCAACAAAGGCGCATAATTTTCTGTCGCTAATAGCTCTTTTGCTGCTTCGTCTTTAAGAAGCAGCTATTGTTTCTGTAACTGCATCAGCTAAAAATGCGTTTGACACTATGTTTAACTAAGTTAATTTCCAACCTTATTGAACTTAACATTTGCTGAACAAGTCTCTAGCCATTGGAACAAAGGCGTTTAGCATATGAGCTCCAATAGCACTTGTTAGTCCATACTTTTCCTTTAACAGTCCCAAACCTGTGCTAAGCAAGAAACTAGGAAGAACTTCTCTATCAAGATAATTAGTTCTAGAATAATAGCTAAAAAGAGCGCTCGTAATTAAAATTCGAGCAGCTGTATAGGCTTTGCTGTTAACAAGCTCAGCATGTTTTGGAGAAACGAATGCTACTACCTTTTCTACGCCGCGCTTCAAGATTATATCTTGCAGCAGTCCACGAAAAAAGATCTCATTAATAATTGGAGCTCTAATCACAACGGCTTCAGCCACGTATCGGTTTGCCGAAAGAATTTGCATTGGAGTAAATCCAGCGCTGCTCTTTATACAATCGGGGTTAAAGAAAGTCTTATAAAGAATTGAGAGACTTTCTCCTTGAGTGGTGACAGCCTTCACTCCTGTCCAAATAGCTGCTCCTTTAAAAAAATTAACCCCAAAATTTACAGGAGTCATAACTGTTTGATAAGCCAAGTTTGTAGCTCTTTGGGCAATCGTTGGAGCCTTATTAGATTGTTCAGTTGTTGTTGAGTTATTTTGATTGAAACTGTCTATTGTTTGACGATTATTTGAGTTGTAAGGGCTAAGAGCTGGCATTTAATTTCTCCATGTCTTTAGATTAAAATTTATCTATAATTATAATCTTAAAGTGTTAAAAATCAATAGAAACTGGCCTTTCCTGGAAATCAATATGTACGTATTAACTCACCCATGACTAATAATGGAAATGAATTTTAGATCGATGGATCTTTATGAAGAAAGATTTTTGATTTCTAAAATAATTTGAGCTATATTTATGAAATATTTGCTTATCATCAGCACATTTAACTATTTTTTAAATTTTGAAAGTATTATTCTCATAATGTTATATATTTAAAAAGATAAAAAATATTAAAACAACTTAATAATTTGAAAA
>JAULBU010016434.1:0-20920 GCA_032358235.1 Odonthalia washingtoniensis | reverse complement strand
TTTATTCTGTTCAACACTGTTCACTATGAATGTACACTACATAAATTATTCAACTATTGTAGTTTTTGGTGCCGTGTCACCCCACCGGACATCCACCTGTCACAGTTATTGGGGACAGCAAACTACGAAAAACATTCACAACATGAAAATGCTTTTTAATGTGTCATACAAATCATCTACAAATGGGAAAGGGGCCAAGAATGTTTGATACATGTAATCTACAAATTGCGTAGAGAAATTCAATGTGTCATACAAATGGTCTACAAATAATGTATCGCCTCTTAATGTCCCATACAAATAACCTACAAATTGTGCCGGGGCCACGAATGTTCCTTACAAAAAATCTACATATACTGTAGGTTATTCAAATATACACTGCCTTTACCTTTCAATAATAAACTGTATATGTGGGAATTGGCCCCAACTGCACCATTTGAAATGGAAATTTCATTTCCGAAAACAGGGACGAATCAGTGATGAATGCCTAATCCTCACTGTGGACACGTATGACCCCTCTGTTTTATGGAATGAATTGAGGGAAATATATCACACTGTGATATATTGGCATGACCGTAGCTTCGGCCGAATCTACGATCGACACTTTGGTTACTGAGTAGCACCTTGTTTCAATGTGGGGTAAAGAGTCGGTAACGCAGTATGTTGACAGGGTTGTGGGATGGAAAAGAAAATTGCTGCTGTGGGCTATAGTATTGGGAACTATGAGAAAATTCGCTCAATGCTTCGGGGTTCACAGGAAAAGTTCGCCAATACAAAATATTTAATCCGGGAACTGAAGAAAAGATATCACGAGGCTGTTGCAATGCTCATATCGAAATATGTCAATGCTAGACGAAAATTGAGGTCAAATTAATTCTTGTGAAAGGAAGAGGCGGCGACGGCAGATGGAAGTAAAGAGCTACGACGGCACGAGGAGGGAATAATGATGACTGCAGGTGGTAGAGAAGAAGAGATGAAGGCATGAGGGAGGAAAAAAGGCATGTGAAAGGAAGAGAGGGATGACGGCAGGTGAAAGGAGGAAAATATGACGGCATATGAGAAGAAGAGATGACGGCACACGAGAAGAAGAGAGCAACGACTGTAAGCGAAAGGGAATAGCGATGACGGAAGGTGAAGAGAGATGACGGCAAGGGGAGGAGGAGCGAAGACGGCAGGTGAATAGTGATGACGGCAGGGAGAGGAAGAGTGATGACGGCAGGTGAAGAGCGATGCGGAAGGGAAGAGCGATGACGGCAGGTGAAGAGCGATGATGGCATGGAAAGTAATAGAGTGACAACGTCACGAAATGCGGAAAAGCGATGACGGCGAACGTTAACGCTACGGAGGAAAGGAAGTGCTAGTAACGGAAGAAACGCACATGGGTGCAGATGAGAGAGAAAACAGGATAAGTGAAAGGGTGCAACCAGTATACTGTAAAACAACGGGTAACTCCTATAAGGTGACACTTACACTTCATACAGTGACTTGGAATACTATTCCTACACACGACACGTAATTGTATAGTACATACTATGCACTGTGATAAACACTCTACACGTGTTGGGATAGGAAGAAATCCAAGATTGTGTCGGCAAGTACATTGCTGTTGAGATAGGAGGAAACCCAAAATCGTTTCAGCAAGCACATTGCTGTTGTGATAACACTTTACACGTGTTCGAATTGAAAGAATTCCAATTCGTGACGGCAAGAAACAAGTTGCTGTTGCAGTATACATTCCGACCGGGGAGGAAGATGAAGGAGGAAATAATAAACGAAGTAGACACTTTTACGACATTCAGAATTTTAACAAATCAGTTTCTCAACCAGTTTTAACATCACTGAGCGGAGAAGGGAGACCCAATCTAAAAGATAGTAATGTGGTTTAATTATCAACTGTAGAGAAAAATAACGTAAATTATTCGCCAACCTTCGACAAAGAATTGGCGGGGATACTAGCACTATCTCGATTAACCAGCCCGTAAAGATACTCGATTGTATCAGTGCTGGAATCATCCGAGCGGAGAGAATTTCCATTTACCGCCAAAGAAGTGAAATTACCTTTAAACGCTTTAATTGCATATTCTCGTTTTACCCAATAAAGTAGCCTTGTTTTTATCGAGAGATTGGACAAAATATGCTGAATTAAAACACAGTGATAATCGTGGTAGTGCGTCGAAGCATCATATTGAGCAAGTATTGGTTGCAAATACACGGCCAAGTCCTTAGCCATAAGGGAGCCTGTTTCTAGTCCGCAAAGATAGGGAACTATAAGCATGATTGTCCTAAACTTGTCAGTCAGAGAAACACGAAACCTGGACGCTGCAATTTCTATGAAAAGAAATACGAAGCACCGCGAAAAGCCAGAATGGGGCAGTTATTGATCAAAAATCATACTTCACATTAATGGCTACAGGTGTAGAAGGTAAGATGTACATTAAAATGAAGTGGATATTGGATTCTGGAGCCACTAGTCACATTTAGAACAATCTCAACTGCTTACACAATGTCCAAGAAACGGACAGTATGGTAAAAATGGGCGAATGTACTACTGTAAGTATCAAAGAAGTGGGAACTATGGAAGCGATAGTATTCAAGGATGGCTCGAAAAGAAAAGTACTGATTGAAAATATTTCTTATGTCCGAGATTTAATGACCATTTTACTACCCGTGAGCAGCTGACGCAAGAAGGGGCTGGATGTCAACTTCACAGCTAGCAAATCACGTACAGATCAAGGACTGGTATCTGTAGTGCATCAAGCAAGCATAACAGCGGTTGCAAAAGGAATTGAATGCCCAAATGTTTTATACTAAATGTATATTTGGATGGATCCAGATTGGGCGTCCGCTGGGACTACAGATTTTATCACTACAGAAGTAGACTAGCATGCACGTTTTGCGCAATTAAGACCTGACTAAATTGATAAGACAGTACTATGGGTAATAGGGTTACCCGAGAGGAATATTGGATCAGCAACTAGTTGTGAGTTATGTCTGGAGAAGAAGGCTACTCGAGAACCCCTTAGAAATACTAATCTGGAAAATCGTCGCAAACGTGAATCGTTGGACCTAGTCTACAGTGATGTTTGTAGAACAGTGGATGTCAACTAGTTGCGTGGTGCGAGGTATTTTGTAACCCTATACGGTGATAACTCTGCAGTATCTGCTATACGTTTCATTTCCTGAAAGGATCAAACATACTCAAAGCTAAAGGAAATGATCTCATAAATGGAGTCGGTGGCAATAAGACATGCACGTGTACGACGAATTCTTATGGATAACCGGGGGAATATGTGTCTACTGCTTTGACCCACTGCCGAGAGATCACCCCTGATTACATGCTACCATACGCTCCGGAGTCTAATGGCTGTGTGGAGGGACTGAACCGAACTATGTTGGAAAAGGTCAGGACTTAACCCAATGGTTCCAAATTACCAATACCTTTTTAGCGGAGGCTGTATCTACCGCCAGATACATTAGAAACCGAATGTACAGTGATGGCTTTCAGCGTGATCGGATGGCATGTTATGAAAGACTCACAGGGGTCAAGCCAGACTCATTACACTTCCGAACATTTAGGTGCAAAGCATTTGCACTAATGTCGAAGCAATTAAGAACTAGGAAATTCACCAGCTAGGCCAGGATTGGATTTATGGTTGGATACAGCGGCGTTGTATCATATAAAAATTTATCCCAGAGACCAGGATGTTAATTATAACAAAATATGCGGGCATGGTTAAGGATTCCGCAAGTAATAATTGTGCACCGGAATAACCAATGGATATGTACAATAATGCTGATGATATGGAAGAGCCGAATGACGAAATAAATGTAGTTGGAGACATGGACTAACGGAAAAATATGACCACATAGGTGACCAATTGGCCCAAGATGACCTCGAAGAGATCCAAAAAGTTCAAGAAAATAATGTCACTGACATACAACCCGATGACAATGACCATACATACAATCTTAAATTAAGATGTTTGGATCGGATCACACAGCGACCGCAGAGGTATACAGATGGAGCTGCGATATATATGGTCGAACAGGAAACAAGAAAGATAATGGAAGAACCCGGATCTTACTCAGATGCAATTTGTCGTGTGAACAGCATTATATGGAAGACGACCATGAGGTATGAGATTCCGGCCATCGAACAAAAACAAGTCTGGACCCTAACGGACTTACCTGTGGGTGTGAAACTAATTGCAACGAAGTGGGTTTATCACATCAAAGGAAAGTCCAACGTCTATAAATCATTACAAAGCAGTGCTTGTGGCCAAAGGATTCTCACAAACACCAGGGACCGATATGGAGGGATCTATGCCCCATTTATCAAGTACACTACTATCCGCATGGTATTGGCAACAATAGCTCAACTTGGGCAGAAGATACTACAACTGGATGTATAATCTGTTTTCTTAAATGGAATACAAAATGAATAGCTGTACGTCCGGCAGCCCGAAGATTTATTGGGGTGGGTACAGAGGATATGGCGCTAATATTACACAAAGCGATGTATTGATTGATACTGGCAGCCATGACTTGAAATGATTTTTTATGTGAGCTTCTATCTTCTCTAGCTTTTTAAAAAAAGTAACAGCGACGAATCTCTTTATATACCACGTGGGGTTGACGGAAATTAGGTGATAATCGTGGCTTACGTAGACGATATCCTGCTCTGTGGAACGGATCAAGAAGAGCTACTACTTATTTCACAACAAATAGAGGCCAATGTAGAGCTCCGAATAGAAGACTCGGTAGCCAAGTCCCTTTAGATTAATGTGGAGTTCAATAGCCAAGTATGAGAATTGACTATTTTCAACTGGACACTGGTTGAAGCCACACTGAGAAGTGTCAAAGTATACACGGGTCTGATCCGTGACGTATCTCTGAGTTGGACAAACAACTCCATGGGTAGTATTACACGTGTGGTCCATACAGTTCAGTCTATTCAATCAATAATATATACACGTTTAGCATTTACTGTAGTGAATGCGAGTTTTAGATCTGTGGGAAGGTATACAGTGTTTGAATGGATATGCAGTTAGAGAAGGTGCGTGTAGGAGTGAGAACGAGGTCATCAGAGGTGACTTGTAATGGGAGGACGTGGATAACAAGAAAGGTCTTTGAGGCTAACTGACTGTAGTTAAGCTCAGCGAGGAGGATGAGCGCTAGGTTGTATCTATACAACCTTGTTGAGTTGATAGATGCCTGAGCGACTACACACCGGCGGTAACAACAAAATATTAGTTTATCATTGTAGTAAAAAGTGAAAGGGGGAGAGAAAATAAAAGGGAAAGTTGCTGATGTCGTTCTTAAAGTAAAATAATAACGTCATAAAACCGAATCACAGACCGTAGTCATAAAAGCTGGAGATTGAAGTAAAACGAGTAAGAGGAGATCCATGAGAGTCGAAATAGAAGATGCCACTTGAATGTGGAGTGGTAAATAGTGTGGGCTTAGTCTAGGTGGGTCTGAATACTGTATTTCGTCAAGAAGATTCAACATGATTCAATCAAACCCTGTACTGACCCCCATTTAAAGCGAAGAAATGATCCAAGAGGATAAGGAAGGTGAGAAATGGATTGGGACATATTAAGAGCTGGTGTGAGAATTTATATACTTGGCCAATACATCATGCCTGGATATCTCATTCGCGGTTGGAAAATTGGCCTGCTCCGATTGTCTCCCAGACAGTCTTATTTGATGTCCATTAAGAGAGCATTGAGGTATCTAAAGCGAAGAATGAACAAAGGAGCCTCGTACAGGAAAGTAGAAGTCCCTTGTATAGAGGGCTACTGAGCTTCGGACTTCGTGGGTGACCATTCGAACCGGAAATCAATAAAGAGCTATGTTTATATACTTTCAGGAGGAGCTGTTTCCTGGAGTTCAAAGAAGGAAATGATCGTGGCTTTATCTACGAGCGAAGCAGAGTATGTGGCACTCTCAACTGCAGCTCGGGAGGGTGCTTGGATTAAAAACTTGAGGAAAAACATGAGTTGGGATCCAATGGGCGCAATGGTTATACGTGGCGACAATCAAGCATCCCTGCAAATGACAAGGGAATCTATGCTGATAGAAGCGTCAAAACACATAGCTATCTATTACCACTTTATCCGTGGTGCAGTTTATGAAGGAGTAATTGATTTACATCATTGTTTCCACTGATGAATATATCTCTGATATTCTCACCAAGGGACTAGAAAGAGATAGGCATTTAAAACTCACTGGAGAGATTGAGAATGGTTTTTCGTTGAGAGAGGCACACGGAGCTGAAGAGGAGTGATGAAGTTGGGTACAGATCCGAGTCATTATTTCATTGCTCCTCAAGATATTGGCCCAGTGGAAGGCCGCTCCAGTTACTATAAGTAAATTCATAATTATGTATTACGTCCCTTACAGTACCTTTATTGGGGTACATTACATGTAAATATTTTCGGGAATCGTTGTAGTAGTGACACTTCACCACTGTAAGATACCAGACGATTTCTCTGGCATGTTGTGCTGCGATATAATAGTATATAAGACTTCTAGGATGAAATCAATTCTATATATATATAAAAGGTAACATATTGCTATTTACGTACGGTGTCTATTGAATTTACATCAGTATTGACCCAAATGGCGGGGACTAATTTCAATTTTGGTATATAGGTGTATGGATGAGAGACTGTAATAGTTTTTACGATAATTATAAACGCATCTAATGGTGTTCTAAAATTGGTTTAAGAGGAACTTTATCCTGTTTCTACGAGTGCTGTGAGATGGGCACATATCACACCAGCTGAATTTACTCTGTTAGTTGCAGCGGGTGAAAATAAAAAATTGAGACCCAATTTACATTTTGGAATGAAATGAATAATCATATGTTAACGAATTTACCACTAACTCCTGTAAGAATATTCAGACATTATGCCTGAATAGTCGTACAGGAGTTTACCTGGGTCGCGGGATGGGACTCAGGTGTTGTACCCACGATTAAAATGCGGTGTAGATGGATCTGCAAAATAGAGATAGGTCATGAAGTCTTTAGCGAGTCACTTCCGATGGCAGACAAAGATGTCAACACAAATTGAAAAGCTGTAGTAGGGAATGATTTTATAGGGTGGAGGATTTTAAAAGTAAGACCAGGAAGAACGAATGAAGAGGCAACTAGTGTCCGGAAAGTGGTGCGAATGTTTGTTTGCAATTCATCCAAAAGAGATCTGAAGGGAAAAGAGGACCTGTTAAAGGTAACAACAAGCAGGTTACACGTGAGGTACAGCAGGAGGAGGTGCCAAGTAAGGTTATCTGTAATGACAGTTTAGAGGATTGACTTGGCATAAGGTGAAATAATTATGACGCATACGTTATGCGCGGTTTAACTTGGGAATACAGTGGTTTAGAATATTTTACACATTTACAATTTATGTAGACTACTCTTTTTTGAAGGGAAATAATCTACAGTATTCTCAGGACAGTTCACACTTGGAGGACACTACACGTGTATTACACCCCGGTAGTGTGCTGACACAATTTCACATGTACTTAACATACTGGAGTCAGCGTTCTTTGGCCGGGAGACTGAGTGGAGGTAGAACTGAATAAACTTAACGACGACGCGTAGGCATCAACGACTGGTAATCACACCGACAACCTGATTTAGGTTCATACAAGGAAGAGAACATCGTGTCGTGACAAGCACGAGGCTGAGCTGAAAGGCAAGTCGTCGTCGCATTGCTGCTCATTTACAAACAGCTTCTAGCCGCGAAGTCAGAGCTGGGGACAGACACACTGATTAGTGTGGAGGTCGATTACTCGTTTTTAACGACCAACCGAGGATACTTATCGTCAGAATGTGTAGATCAAGCGTACGTCAAGGACCTACATCGAGTAAAGACTTCACAGAGAAAGGAACCGACAAAGAAAAGGACAGAAAAGAGGAGCAAGACTATCTATAAGTACGGGATACAATTTGGGAGCTGAAGTAGAACGCACGACAACTGGCAATGAAATAGCTGGTTAGGAGACAATTGGATCATTGGATACGTTTAGTATAGAAATAAACAAGTTGTCAAATAAGCACCAAGCGTCGAGTATCTATTTTTAGTCTTATCGTGAAAAGAATACCACGGAAGCAATAATAAAGATAATTATTATTCATCAAATGGAACGGAGAAATATATATTAATATATATTAAGAAATCATTAAGGGAACGACAATACATATCAATAAATCATTAAGGGAAGACAATAATATGATGCGAAATAATCATTAAAGGGAAAATAATAATATGATACTAAATAATCATTGAGGGCATGGGATAATAAACTGATTATTCAATTAAGGAATGCAGACTACAGTAGTAACACCGAAAACGTGCGGTGATTGAATCAATTAGAAATAAGATCAAATTTCAAGTGAATAAAATACACGTGTCACCCGAGTAGCTGGTGGTATAAACCAATGTATGGAAGATGTCAAAAGGACCCAGAAAAGAAAAGTTTGTGATTTATGAACGAAGTCGAACCCATCGTCGAGAACGAAGAAACGTGCTTTGAAACCTATGCTTTGGGCAGATCCGACAAAGACGTCAACACGTTCTACTGGGAGAAATCTTAGGTGTGTATTAAACGACTTATCATCTAGCCGCATACGCAGTGATAAGTAGCTGAACAATAACTCAAGGACTCTAAATAGTCTGACAGTGAGACGAACTAGTTCTACGAAATCTATTAATCGACTCAGTAGTCAAAGGCTACTGTAGGGCAACTATGGAGTAGAGTGGCAACGTAAGGAGAAAGTACAGACCCAATTACGGATATTTAGAAGAAGGAAAGATTCGAATATATCCTTAAGAAAAGGGAAAAAGCGAAGGTAGGGGATAATTAAAGAAGGAAGGTAACTACCCTTCGGCCTTAACTATATTGAACATACCGAGTGCCAATTAGAAAAGAGGAAAAGGAGGACTTGTTCGAACGACACAGCAGGCAAGGTTGGACTCATTCAACACAAACAGACTAGTTTCGCAGATTGGATACGAGACGTGTCTAGGGAGCTATTGAGAGATATGCAGATTCATTATCCAGGACTGTGGATGCAATAATAACAAGTACTGCTGACGGTTCAGAAAATGAAGTTGAAAAAGTTGTTGAACAAGATGCCGGGGAAGATGTTGAAAGTTAATTAACTACAGGGAATGCTGCTACACAATATCACATTGTCCATTCAGTTTCATTGGAAGGAGAGGAACGACTTCTTACTCGGGCACGTTCCAGGAAGAGAAATAGAATTTCTTTTTTCAATAATCCGGATGGAAAATAGCTGCGTCTAGTTGTTGTTAAACATGTTCCAGATTCAATAACAATACTTAGAATTTGTGCACTGTGTAGTTCCTGCCCACTACCGGGTATGGGGCGCAAATCAACACTTACATGCCAGAAGTGTTACTTGCATCTTTGTCTAAATATGAAACGTCCAGGTGTAGAGTCGTGTTGGGATATTGCACAAGAAAGCTCATCTTATTACTATATTAGACATAGATTGTGAAACTGATTATGTTCAAGTGACAAGTGCAAGTCATGTATCAGCACATGAACAAAGTGAAAATGAAGATGCACCACTTCAAACTTTCAAAATGTAAGTTGAAAACATTGTACGCTGCGTTTTCATTACAGTTGATGTTGTTTCGGTTAATGTTGCTATTAATTTTACTTTTGATAAATGGCGTCTTCCCTTGATAGAAAAAGAAGTGGGAAGTATTACGCAATCCATTGATCATAGATGGCGAATGGCTCGTGATGGCAGTGAGGAAATTAGACGAGAAGGCTCTTGACATCTACTGGATTGCCGGTGATTGTGGAAGAGTGGTGGCTGGTACATACCACTTGCTGTGTGAAACAGCAAAATTAAAACTGTTGAATTTGGGGAATGAATCGGAGGATGAAGAGTTCGAAAGTTTTTGGCTGATTCAGTTTCGCGGAGGAAAATTAATGATTACATGCCGGCGAAGCCCATTGTGCCGAATTTACGAAGCAAACAGTAGCAATCACTTTTTAGTGCGTGGGACAGCTGCCTAACAGATTCTTCTAGTAACACATCCCAAGTAAGCTAGAGCCAATAAGATCTTGACACGTACACTTGAAAAATGTGGCACCCCCGCAAAGAGAGACACCAGTTATCCTTCTACGCACATGGCTGGACTTTAACTTCCTATCTACAAGTTACTGAAACTGTGGCACCAGCCAGTAGGCCACTGTACAGAAAAGTGATAGAAGAGGAGGCTTCTACAGTACTTATAATACTGTCATACAACTCACTTCCTACGTAGCGCACCGTCGGCTGAGAGAATTGAAAAAAGTAAAAATGCCTTCGATTCCCCCATATCTTTCCCACCGGAGACTGAAGGCACCATACAACTGGAACAAATAAATATTCGCACTGTTACGAGTTTTTGGCATTTAGTAGTTCGTTCAATAATTTTTGACTTGTATACGATAAAAGTCTACTGCAAGGCACAAGTAGAGGCAGTTCTCCTTGTTTCTTCCGTCCGTTTATACCAGAACATTTGAAATACTGTCCATTTCCTGCCTGTATAGTACTTTCTGTACTTGCAAATACTCTCTTAAGATATTCCCACCGCCATCAACAATTCCTATACTTCCTGCGTACAAACAGTAGAGTATCTCTACACCTTTCGGATGGGAAAATCAGCACATTAATTCATAGTCTCTATAAAAAGTTATTGTACTTTTTCTGCCAATTTCCATACCGCCATAAATAAGTTGGTATGTCTACTGAAGGAAAATCATTACGGTTAACCCTAAAACATGTATATTGATATTATCATTAATCAAATCCAATGTATTTTCTAGTTAAAATTAACATACAGTTGCCCCTATGAAAATGTACGTCCCATGTACAGTAAAAAGTCAGCATGGTATCGTTGGTAACTCCCTTTAATTGATAATTTATGACAGGCCAAGTTGGCTGTTTGAAAGGCTTAATTTTATTGTAAACAGTTTGTTTATCACTAAAATCAAATCGCGCGATAAATTTGTCGCTTCAATAGTGATTAAAGCATTTTTAAATCCTGTAGTTGTTTTCAGAAATTCTGAATCATTCCCTTATCTCAATCACACCTGTGCGGAGGTCAGACACAATTATTCTAAAATATCTACTCTTCGAAATGTGTCCAAGAAACCAAATAAACGTTTCCACATCGCGACAAAAAATGTCGGCCCCGATGCCTTCACGGCTAGCTATTGCGTTTAAATAGTTGAAGTTCAACCATTTCAACGCAACAATATTCTGTTTTTCCTGTCCATATTCTTCTTCATTGACCATTCCCCTAATCTTATACTCCCAACTTACAGCGCTCTATTCGCTCAAGTCGAGAAACTGCAATGGCGTAACGAGGTCGATACTCCGCACTATACCTCTGCTAACCGGCTGTTGGAAATTACAAGGTCAGGATGCATGAGAACTCAGCCACTGCTCAGGTACATCGGGCTCCTAACCCGGACTCCAACCCCGGCTCCGACCAGAATAGAGATCACTCCTTCAACATCCCGAACGACGATAATCTGAACCCCAATCGGGCGTAGATCGACCCACCAGCTCCATTCTCAACGGACTCCAAGACTTCCTCGGACTCCGACCTCGTCGCGCCCCGGCTACTCAGCGCGAACACCGCTTCGAGGATTTCACGCCCTAGTGGTACTATAAGTGGCTTGAATCAATGTCGCACCGCGCTTCGTCCTTCCTTCAACTGTCAGCCTCCTCTACCCGACTTCGTTTGAGCCAGAGTAGATCTTCTACTAGAGATCCTTTCGGAAAAACCGGGAATGTCGTCCGGAAGATTCGAAGAGACAGACAATTTACTTATCTCGGCTTAGTACCTTGCCACCTTCGTTGAGGGTCAATGATCTCACCGACCACTGGACTCGACTCACCGAAAAACTCTGATTGTCTCTCAAAAAGCGTGACAAGAAAGCGTTCAGCACCGACATTTACGACGACTCCGAATGTTGAGTCACGCCCTGATAGTACACTCGGTTGTCCTCCTCCTCGAATTCCTTCCTTACAGAATTTCTTTATCTATTCAGTATCCTCTGCCCAGATCACACGTGTCACCCCCGGTGCGTTCTTTCATCTGTTCTATTTAATTCTTTCGTACAGTTAATAATAGGTTAATCAAATACACGTGTCAATTTAGAAGTTCTCTGCACTTGTTTGGCCTTTCTCCTTCACGTAGCCTTCGCTTTGGGATTGCAGAGATAAGGTCGTGGTGCTAACTCACAGTATCCCACGCCAACCATGGCTTCGCGGTTGGATCGGGTACGATGCGAAGACCGCTAGCTTTACACGTCTTGTATAATTCCTTATGCTTTCTACCAGCGGAAACGTGTTTCACGTCAATGTTGAATCCGACACCCTAGACGAAAACGGCAGTTTGTCGGTTGAATGAAGGTGGTTTTGAGTTTTGTTTTGTTCTTTATTTAATTTGTGTCTTTATTCAATTTTATCTTCCTCCGTGTGGGAGTCGGTATTTATATTGTCATCGACTTCAAGTCGATGTTTTTAGAACATGTGTTATACATTTCACTGTTGGCAATTGCTACAAGCCAAAGTGGTTCTAGTTCCAATTAATGTATTCATAATATGAAATAACAAGGTGCGTTCTGGTGTCGTTTCCAACTGCACACTGTGTAGTACAGTAATGGTGATTTGTTACTTCTTCCTGTACGATAGACATGCACTTATCACACTCGCAGTACCTGTATTCCTCGTACCTAACCTGGGCTAAGGTTACGCATAAATTGTTACTCGAGTTAAAGTTATCTGGACACTGATATGCAGCTTAGTGAATTTGGTCTTCACGACATCCTCATCGGCATATACGAAATTATTTGGGCTAAGAAAGGAGTCCCGAATTGTGCTCACGCGGTTCTTATAGAGTCCTACCTCAAGTCGCCCGCATTTTTGAAACCACAAACCACCATCAAAATGATCCCCCTTCATCCATATCGGGTCCTCGCTTCATGCATGGAAGATGATGGTCCTGTCTCCCCGGTTAATTCTCCAGTTGCTTTTCGGCCGACAAATTACTTGGCTCCATCCACGTGACCTCGATTTCGGCGCCCGTACCAACTTTCATCCGACAACCAGATGTTTGTGCCGAAGGGGAGGTCTGTAGTAGAGTCCAGATGGTTTTCTGTAGCCAAGCTTCTACCCACAGAGCCCTGATGCTGTGCCGAACGGGTATGTTCTCTTCCGCCTCCGTGACGATTGCATCCGACAATATCCGAATTTTTGTGGACTACTCCGTAGTAACGAGAAATTGGAGGAGCGCAACTTTCAAATGGTACAGCTTAGAGACCTCACTCCCCTTTTTCATCCATCAGAATCCGTCTTTCGGGCGAACCTATCCGACCTCTACTATCATCTCCGCCTCCACATGGCCGAGCAGAGACATATGTAGTTCATGGTTAATGACTAAATTTATATCCAGTCTTGCCTCAATTGAGGCCTCAAGAATGCACTTTGGTTCTTCAACAAGTCTCTAAAACCGGTCGCCCACTGTCTGGGCTCGCTTGGCCATGGGTTCTCCGCCTATCTCGATGACGGCTTTGGGGCGGCTACCACAACGACGTCCGCCCATGTCCGACATGGACGGACGTAGTGAGTCACTTCCGACGACATGCAAGCGTTTTCGGCTCCTATTTGCACTGTTTCTCGGTTCAGACTCAAAATTCATGCGATCAAAACCATCTTCACGTCCCCTACTACCTGAACATACTAAAGATTCTCAGAATCTCTGCCTAAGTTCGGTGTCCACCAGCCTGGTGTACACTGAACGTAGACATTTTTTAATCAGCATCTCAAAGTTGCACAAGTTTACTCAATCCGCCCATAACTTTCTCAGACATGCGCGGAGCCATCGTAGGCACGTCCCTCCAAAATTGCTACACAGCTTCGCGGACTGGTAACCTCGATGAGGGACGCCGTGGTGGACGCTCGTTTACGGCTTCGAGAGTTTTTGAATTCATCAGCGATAATAACCACCGCTATCAAACCTCGCCCCTTTTTCTGTTAATCGGTCCCGCTCACGCTGATATTCTCAAACAATTCGTGCGCAACCGTTTGTCGCACGAAGGAATTCGCGAACTGTATTGTTGGTAGCACATCCATGAAAATGAGCACGTGGGATGCGACATTTTTCCTCGGAAGGAAACCAAACATGGTCACTGATGTGATATTGGGTCTGGCGGAGATCTGGGACGAGACAGTGCCGGTGTGAGGCTTCTTCAAAGATCGAGATCAAGCCGCTCACATAAACAAATCCAAACTGACGACCACTATCTACAATGTGCAGAAATTAGCCACGCGCGTCAAGTCCCGTCATGTCTAGATCGTCTCCTAATCGATGGTAACGGTTTTGGTTTTCAGAAACATGACCTCCCACCACACTCTTATTTTAGCCACAATTCGCGTTCTACCCGAGATGTGCTACCGCGAAAGGGTGCCCGTTTCGACCCATCATCTTCCATCATTCCTAAATAAACGAACAGACCGTCTCAGCCGATGGCAAGATCAGTCAGCGTGGACTATGCATCCCACCGCCATCCGTCTTCCTCAGCAACGACTTGGGACTATCCACCTCAAATATGGACCCTACATTTCGCAATGGATCCCGCCTTCTTCTACCCCCATCGTTCTAACTAGCCCATCGCTGCTCCCATGCTGGACAAGGCGCTTGTTGGTTCATGGAAAAGGTGTATTCGTCACCCCGATCTGGCGAAATCAACAGTGGTTCCTCAGCGCAGCCTCTGTCAGCACCACACTTACCCTAAATGAATACATCAATCCTTTGTGGCCGACCGTCGTCATTCTCGCTGGAACGACACAGTACAGCGGGACGGCTACTTCTTGTTTGGAACCAGACTACGTGCTGTGCCACAGTAAGAGATAAATTCAATATGGTCCAATATCATTACGGAAATCCCGAAATGACAATTTTTTGCCAATACAGATATTGTGCAGAACCAATAGATGTCAATATGAATTTGAGAATCCAAAGTGACGAAAGGATGCTTTTGTATATTTCACGAAGTAATGTTCAATTTGGTAAAAATATCATTTCGAAATCTTATGAAATTGTCCAATTCCGGTATTGAGAAAAGCCAAAAAATGGACAATTTGGAAAACGTCCATTTCAATTTGATAGGTATTGAAAATGCCCAATTCTCAAATTGGACGATTTTCCCAGCTACTTTTTTCAAATTAGAACAATCCAATTTTACATTGGTCTAATTTGAAAATATGCAATATGTGTTTTGGAAAAAAACAAATTGTTTATATTGGGTGAAGTCAAATTCATTTTGGACTATTTCGGAAATCCCCAATATTATCATTGGAAAATTCTGAATTTGCCAATACCTATTTTGGAACTTATTCGAAATGTCCAAAACCCATCCTGGGAAATTTTACAAAATTTTCTTTTTCAATTTGGAACGTTGAAATTTCAGTTTGTTGCACTTTGAGAAATATCAATATGGGTATTGGAAGAATCAAAAAAATTAATCGCTTTGGAAAAATTCAATATTATATTGAACTACTTCGGAAATCCCTAATATTGCTATTGCAAAATTACGATTTTGCCAATTCCAATTTTGGAACTTACTCGAAATATCCAAGTATGTATTGAATTTTTTGCACTTTCAAACCAATATTCAACGACATCATATCCTTCAAGGATGAACCTTAAAGGATATAATGAAACTAAATTTCAAGATTTTGATTTCTAAACACCATTGAAGTTTTTGAAAATTAAAATTTTTGAAAATGAAGTGCACCGTTTCACATCTATTCGTTTCATTGCACGTATAGATCATGTTCTTTTTCATCAAAGACTGAACACAGACTTTCTGTTCACATGTTAATGTGTCATCAATGTTCAACAGCAACTGCGAGGAAAAGATAGAGGTCCGGGCGGCCCTCTCGACACTTACCCATTTCATATGCATTGGTTGGTACAGCCGAGCGATTTCCCATTGATAGAGGGACAAACAACTTATTGGAGAACTGTGTAGCTTCTAATCATATTGATAACGAAAATGACGACAGTCCTATGATTAATTTGGACGATCTCATACCCACTGCAGTCTCTGATCAGAACAATGAGAGTAGCAATGAACATGACGAAATTTCAAGTCTTTTTCTGAAAATAGGACAAAATATGAGTGATACATTCTGTAACGAAGCATTAGACATATTAAGAAGAAATGGGAACTCTGTAAATAGTTTATGTGTCGCCTTCACCACGATGGTATCTATTATAGAACATTCACGCGAACAGTCCGAAATGGACTTAAATCGGAAAGGATTCAAATTAAAAACATTAGTGTCAAGACAAGGGGTGAAAATTGATATGTACATTCGGGATGCTAAGCAAATACTTGGATACAAATCTCTATGAATACAAACTTCTCACATTTTATTAGCATCAACAACTAATCCATGTAATCCATTTGATACCTTAATTTTATCATCAGTACTACTATTACTATTTAAATTAGTATAACCACCAGATAATTCAAATGTGCCTAATATATGAGGTAATAATTTCATTGCTTCTATGTTTTTGGTATTATTGTTAGTTTTCAGGAGTAGAGATTGGAACTTTTATTTAAAACGTTATTGGTTTACATACAGTAACAAGGAAAAGGACATCATCCTACTTCATATAAGTAGTCATATGCAGACCGTTCGTCGCTTCATTGTGAAACACTACTCGCCTTCCGACGGTCTTGTAGCTGTAAACACAGGTTCAAATACAGTAACAAATACAGTGTCAATACATTGATATGATAATACGTGTACCTCACTTTGCCAACTCATATGGGACGGACTGTGTATTCATATTCAATTCATAGTGTTGTAGTTACAATTCGACCTAAGAAATGATTTAAAAACTGCTGATGTACATGACATAAATATGCAACATGGTGATATTGTCATATCTGTTTCTCTGCTTCGTATCATGATACTGATACTGATGCTGATGCCGATGTTGACAATGTTGACAATGCTGTCGGCGGTGGCGATGATGATGAATATGGTGGTGGAGATGTTGATGAAGATATCTAATATGCGGTCAAACAAAAAATATATAAAAAACGAAACGAAAAAGGCCAATTAATGAAAATTTCATTAACTGGGGCTACTTTTCGTTTAATTATAATTTAATTAAAATTTGCATCAATTTCATACAGCACACATGTAACGGTAAACACGATAGTTGTAATAAATTATTCATTATTACTAATAATAATAGTGATAATTTTAATTAAAATTAAATACTTTGTTACAATTATCATGTGTTTACAGTACATGTTTTTTTAAAAAAACATGTAACTGTAAACACATGATAATTTTTATAAAATCTTTTTTATCTATTTTTTATGGAAAATATGAAAAATATTTTTACAATAATAGTTTTGTAATTTTCTATTATATTCCATTCTTCCATATCTTGCGCCCCACAGAAACATTCATCGTCACAATACAACTTTCCCGTTGTGATAACAATACCGGAGGTGCTATCCATAGTTGATGTCTGAATTTTCTTTATCGTTGTGAGTATTGGTGAAGTTCCAGGTTGATTGTATTAGATTTTATTGGTTTATAATCTATGTTTATGGTAGTAGTTCTAATTCGTGTATCATATTCCAAGTATAACGAATTGTTATACTGACAAGTGTTTGCTGAACGATTTCAAATTGATCTGTCGCGGTTGAAATTTCTGGCGTACTAAGGTCTTATTCTTCTAATTGAATGGTCTTATATAGTAAATAACGTTTTTATTGCCAATAGCTCTTAGGATCAATTGTAAATTCACCCCTAATTCACTTTCTTTGGTTGGAGTCTTAGACTTCTAGAATTAAACGACAAGTTTACCGTTCACCATAGCTCTCTTTTTATATGAGGCAACGATGTTAACAGATTCTTTGAACTACTTGCAAATATTATTTGCAAGAAAATTATTCGTCGTTTGAAAAAGGATTTTATTCCTTTTTTAAACGAAGAATAATTCAGTTTGTCAAATTCAGTTTGTCAAATTTATGTTCGGAAGTAATCCAAAGCTTTTTTTGTTTTATAAAAACAGTATACAAATTTTGATTGATAGGCCGTTTTGGCATGACCCATTGCCTAAAAGTGTAAATAGATTAAGCTTTTGGTCAAAGTACAAGCACTTTAAAGCTCCTAAAACGGTCTTTAGAAACTTGTCATTAGTATTTTGAGCTATCTTCGGCGTCAGACAAGCTACCTTCGATAACTCAGGACTTGAAACTTCGAGAAGATATCCATTTCTTTTCTTTTCAGATCTATTACTTTGTCTTCAATGATTACTACCCTCAAATTTCTTATCATTGTCATATGTTTTATAAGTTCTTCACAATTCGTTATATCATCACCATCAATAATTTTCAAATTTACTTCAATGTCTGAAAGACTATCAATCAAAACAAAATCATTCCTTGCAACAACATCCTCATCATCAACTAACTTCAACAATAATAATAATAATAACAATAATAAGATTAATAAGATTAATAATTATTATCGACTGAATTTATAAATAAAAAATTGATCGATAACATTTTCAAACCACCCATGATGATGGCGGGAAAAAATATTTTCCCAAAAATAACGAAATTTCATCTTCCTTACACGTGTTTTTAAAAAATTATCCTTCGTCTCGAGTCGAAGAATATTTTTTATCGGATTCACATGGATGGACTGAAAAATGAAAACATTAGTCACCAATGTTTTATTTCAAACATTGGTGGATAGTTCTTTCCTTTTGAAGTCTGTCCATGTGGATGGAGGACAAAAATAAATTCCCCAAAAATGAAGAGAATTCATTTTCCTTGCACGTGGTTGTAATGTCCTAGAGCCACTAGTTGGACGGCTTTACATGCATCAGGTTGTACATTTACCCCTATGTATTGTGCCAGTGCATGGCTGATAAACATAGGCTGTGTTTCCGCGATCTCCAATTTATCTATTTTTTCTATTTGGGTGATAGCGTATGTGTTGGGTCGCTCATGTTTATCTTGGACTTCGGTGATGTTGATACTGTTAAACGATGTTGGTTTTCTGGTGATCTGTGTCCGAGGTTTGCAACGTTATGCAGTTGATACGGTTTCCTCCGTATTCAAAAATTGTACATCACCAAATCCAAGGGAGTCATCAACTTGTAGGAGGATGAGTCCGTTGAGCTTGTTGCCTATACGTTTGATGAGAACACAAGTATCTGCTCGTGCCCTTGGCATACCAAAATTCTAAAGAGTGTGCGATAAATACGTGAGGGACCAATGCCATCCCGATTCAGGGATGCCATGGAGTGGCTTCACTACTTGTAAAACGAATCCTGGTGAGAGACCCAATTCTTTTGGCGCTCTGATATACACTTCCTCTCAAGATCCGTATGCGATTGGATTTAAGCTTGAGTAATATCTCTGGTGTAAGATTTCAATGTTTTTAATCATGCTTCGAGGGATCATGCGACGCGCTGTGCAAATCTCTGTAAATTTGATGCTTTGGTTGCTATAGCAGTAGTAGCATCATCATCGTAGTTTCACGCTACCAATCAACTCTTCTTTTTCAAACGATCTCCAACTTTCTCCAATTCATCCACAAAACGCGAACCAAAGATTCGTTCTGATCCCTAGATGCTTGACTCATGAACTGTTTTGAATGTTTCGTCCTTCGTGAGGCCTTCTAACTTATCATTTCTTGATTTTTTCGAATGCGTACTCCTCCGGCGATCTTCGTTTGACCGTTGTCTTTCTGGGTTTATTACCCAAATCCATATCAACATCCTCTTTACCAGTCTTCATATTTTATTTGCCTAGTCGGTCATCATTTACCGCCATTATTTTGTCTATATCTTCATCGTTTTTGGTCTCATCATTTCCTATGCAGTTATCATCGTCAAAAGTATGTCTCAAGATCGGTCTGACCCATGGTTTCACACATGTGGATCGAAATATATTGACTCCCCTTTTGATTTGTACGACCACGATTTCACCTTCAACATAAATGAATCAAAATGGGCCTTCCCAACTTTTAGTATACGAGTTAGGGAGAACCTGAGAGAAGCTCGAGTAACTTCTGAGGCGCTTCCACGCCTTTCGGTCCATATGGGTGCCCAAGAGCAAATTACACTCTTCGCTTGTATTTCTCTGCTTATACTGCCTTTTTGCCTCTTCGTTGTTGATTTATCCGATTTGGAGATGGAGTTGTCCGAGCTTGTCGGGGAAGGGCACCGAAGACTAATAACATGGGTCATAATCCCTCCGGTCCCATTTTAGCATTAGTTGCATAGACAGTCATCTGCAGGCACTCATCGTCCGCCGCATCTCCATTAACTAAGGTCTGTCTTAACTTTTTGAAGGCACTGCGAAATGGTACGTGGTAAAGCTCCACTATTACAATCGAACCAGGGTTTGGATCGGTTCTTCTTTCAACGTTAATCCTGCAGAATGAGTATTGCCCTTCAATTCCTTGGAAATATATGATGACCCTTTATCTACCTCTGGCGGTCCCATGTAAGCATATATCCATAACTTAGAGATAGCCTTCCATATTTCTCTTGCAGATTGGTTCTTTAAGAAACAAGCGGCAGTGAAATGAGTACTTTGATCCGCAATATGTATGACCAGTTTGTACTTTATAAACATGGAATCAATAACTACCCGATGATTGAACTGGAGTTCTTCGGCACCTATTGCCGTTTTAAATCTCCGGAAGTGTATCGTTGATCTTACAAATGCTTCAGTCTTCGGTGAGCTTCTTGATTGCCTTCCTTATGTATTTCTCCAGGGTGCCGCCATTTGCTCTTTCCAATGGCTGGCGTGTTGCTCAGACCGA
>JAULBU010016423.1:0-20923 GCA_032358235.1 Odonthalia washingtoniensis | reverse complement strand
GAACAGTACTTAAGGCGCACGTTCGTCAGATAACATGAAGTCTGATCAATAAAGTAAGTCAGTCTCAGTGAGAGACATAACAAACGATCTTCAACCATAACAACCACATACATCTCTGATCACCCAAAACACATATCGGATATCCCCAACCTCATTTTATCCTTTCGATTTCTCATTTTTCACCCCGGTTTTTCTTTGGGACTACGTCCAAATCAGGTACTAGATGGCGCCTCCGGTGAGGCCTGTACAGCCGTCTCCGCTGAGTCCGAAACCATCACCACCTCCACCACCGCCTCCGCCTCCGCCTCCGGAGCGCTCTCCCCAAGATCCACCAGAGCCACCATACGGTACCACCAAAAAAAAAAAAAGAAGCGCAACCTCGTCAAAAAGGTAAAAAACCTAACTCATGCTCCAAATAATGAAGCTACATTCCCCCCATTTGATTACACACAAAGTTCTGCGTTAATAGTACGTTACAGAATTGCTGTTTTCATCAATCGTGTACATTGCATTTGATGTTTTCCCTGTCTTTTCATTTTTCTTTTTCGAGGTTGTGCACAATATTAAACGTTCCCTGTTTTCAGTTGGCTCAAATTCATTAGAAGCCAATAAATGCCTCTAAACTTTAGAGGCATTTGTTGGCTTCTAATTTAGAGTCTAAAGATGAAACTTCGCCCTCGTTAGTTCCCAATTCTACTGATGCAGTACCTATATTGAATATAGTATATTCACAGTAATGCTTTGAATATCCACTTAGGTTTCGTTCTGCTACACAAATTTAGTCTTTTCAATCATCGCTTTTGAACTCAAGCTGCTTGCTTTGCTTCACACAAACAGTAAAAGCTCAAACTAGAAATTGAGAAGAAAAGCTGTGAGTATCCTTCGACGGCAAAGTAGTACATTGGTGTTTTATAGACATATGACAGACTATGCTATTCTTAAAAAACAGGTTGTATCATAACTAATCACTTGCCCTGCTATGTGTTGCATATATACACCGAAACATGCAACTGAGCATTGGGCAGACCAGTTCTGACCAAATATCAACTGGTGTTTCCGTTTCGAAGCAAAAACAAATAAATCATTTATCAAGTGTTACAGCATCTGACAATCCGTTTACGTCTGGTCTGTCTACCAATATCAATGCATCGGAATAAAATATGGGTTCTCTCTGCCTGCGAATCACAATTTGTGATAGTTTCCAACTATGACTCGGCAGTGGTTTGAATAGTAACTGTATATTAATATTATCCGGAATTTCATCAACAGTCTCCAAATTGCGTAGGTCTGGAGATGCTCATATCTTTCGACCCGTGTTACTCCCCAAGTAACACGGGTGACAAATCGTGTCACTGTAGTATACAAGCCCAGAAATGGCTTAGCATTTGTACAAGTTAAAAGTTGCGAAGGAAGGGAGAATGTGAAATTTTGAACATATTTTCATTTTTCAAATTATCTGTATATATCTGTAATGGCGACTAAGAAACCGATCTGTGAGATTTGTTTTTAATTCTAAGGACACAAGTTGAGCCGTCTTATTATATTTTCAAAACAATCTTTGCCAACGAGTGATTTAATATTCTTTGCCTACCTGCAGCAGCAAATTGATGTTTACTCCTATGCATAGACTTTTTGTTTTCCCAAAATTTAATATACGTATGTCCGGAATCTGTCAAAAACTAAAATTAGTTTGACAGACGTAATCGCCGTCTTCGAAAATTTCAGGTTGGATTATAGGCATGATAAGTGATGAAAAGGCCTTTTTTAAGGCCTTTTCATCATAAATTGTGTAGTATACAAGGACAAAAGTAAAAAGTACCCTACAGTCCGCCTCCATGTACCTTGAATGATTTTGGCTAAATCACACATGCTCGCAACTCATAATAGATATTTTTTGTTGTGTTGTGTTGTGTTATGTACACATTTTCAAAAATATATCGACCAAGAATTATTTTAATAATATAATATTACGAAATCCAGATAAGTTTGCTTCAAAAAGAACAAGAAAAAAATATACAAAACTTGTAAACATATCTAGTACGATTATATCTGATAAGTATAACAAAAATAATTATTTCCATTCATTTAAAGTTCTTTGTACGAAAACGTTCAATTCATTATACGCAACATCGAAATCATCATTGACAACAACCAAATCAAAAATACCACCATTCATAGCAACATATTCCATTTCTTTTAAAGCAGTACTCATTCTAATCTGTACAGTCATTTCATCTTCACTCCCTCTTTTTCTTAATCTATTTTCCAAAGCTTCTAAAGAAACAGGAGCAATCCAAATATATCTTATTTCCCAATCTTGTTTATTACTATTTCGTATATTTTCTATACCTTGTACATCTAAATCTAATATACAAGTACCATTAACTGCATTAATTGATTCATATGACGTACCATACTTTTTCCCATGTATTTCTGCATATTCTATTAATTCATTATTTTTTATCATTTCATTAAATTTTTCATCACTTACAAAATTATAATCTATACTATCTTTTTCTTCATCTCGTTTATGTCTTGTTGTATGCGATATACTATATTCAAAATTTGTTGATGTTGATGTCGTTGTATCTTGTAATAATCTTTGTATTAATGTTGATTTACCAACACCAGAAGGACCTGCAAATATAAAAATTCCTTTTTTATTTTTTATTTCCATTGGTTCTTCTACTTTGTTTTGTTTTCTCAATTGATTTATACCTAAAGAAAAAAATGTAGATAGCATACCACGATTTGTTGATGTTGTTGAATCATCTGTAGATTGTCCTTCAATGAATTCATTAAATGCCCGATATAAGAAAGGAAATTTATATGATAATAAACCAAGTGTTAATATTAAACTATCTTCACGATTTAAAGTTCCTAAAATACCATCAACTCCATTTAAATACCCATTGCTTTTCCAAAATGCAACCATTAAAAATGCTAAAACAGGTAAACCAAATCTAAACACAGCGATTTTACCAACTATTCCACTAGTAAATCCACCTACATCGTCAACAGCTAAACTTAACAACTTTAAATATCCCAATCCAAACATACCACCAATCAAATAAACAATACCTCCATCAAACCCTTTTAATCCTCCGAATACAAGTGTACCAATGGCAATTATAAGTAAAGATTGTCTGTATAGTCCATTTTGCAAATTTTTATATTCTAATTCGGCTAATATTCGTTCTTCTTCTTTTAATGGTTTCAATTTTTCATATCCATCTCGTACACCATGTATAAGATATGCATCTTGTCTTGGTATGTATTGAATGTTTGATAATATTCTTACGTTTGATATGTCCATCCATTGTTTTTTACCTTTTGAAATTATAAATAATTCTTTAGACATTCTTTTCAAAGGTGTTATATCTACTGTGTGGGTAGATCGTGTAGGCGTGAATGTTATGTTATTTACAATACCTGGTATATCTTGATTTCTCCATGTACCTTCATATAAAATGATATCTCCTACTTGAGGTATTAAAAATCCTCTACTATCAGTCTGTCTTTGTTTTTTTTCGTCATTGTTGTCAGGTTGTTGTTGTGTTGTTGCTGTCGCTGTTATTAATAGATTTGAGCGTTGTTGATGAAGGGTTCCAGGTTTCAGTTTTTGGGTAGTGCTGTGTGAGTAGAATGATTTTGTTTTAATGAATGATGAAGAAGGAATAGATGATAAGAATAACGCTGTTTTGAAATACATGATTATCGACAACCTTTTTTTCAATTTTTATTTTTTAAATCAGATGCAACGGCCGGAGATTTTCAAGTTAAGCTGAACGAAAAAAAAAGAGGGCTGGGGCTCAAACATGTGCTCAGTGGGTTCCAAAAATTGCCCAATTTATAATTGTATTTCTGTAATGTTTTGTCTTTGAGGTGTAATGTTCATTCATACAGTGAATGAATGAATCAAAATTACTAATTTCATTCAGAATTGTGGTCATGAATTTTGTCATAGAACATACAAGCACAAATTAAATATTCAGATTCACTTTATCTGCGATATAAATCATATAAAATATATAGTAATATTGTCCACCATCGACGATCCACAATATTCATAAACCTTTAACTCAAATACTTTCTTCCTTCTTCTTATTTGTAGCGAATGTGTGACCTTTGTGCTCAACAACAACAACAACAAATGACAGGATCGAATAGTAGTAATAGTAATTCAAAAGGTACAATAGCCATAACAAGAACAATAACAACAACAACACCATTATTTATATCATCAGCGGCACATACATTAAATAAAAGAACAAAATCAACAAATTGCTGTTCAGTTATACCAGGACGTCGATATAGAAATTCAAAAATATCATATATGGTAATTCAACAACACCAATCTAAAAAAATAACTGCTACATCAACCATAATTAAAAATCGTTCTGAGTATGGATCAATTCCTTCATCATCATCATCTTCATATCAATCAACTAACCGCACCAATTCCTCTTCACCCGGACAACAACAAACGCAACAGATAGCAGAAACAGAAATGACAATACAATCACCACCACCACCACCACCGTCATCATCACAATCAACAAATCCCAATCCCAATCCAAATCCATCACCTCCACCACCACCATCATCTCCTAAACGTCTTATAATAGCGGGTATACTATTAGTAACATTACTTTTATCCGGTACAGTAGCAGCCACAACAGGTTTATTAACACCATCTACATTTCTTGATTTAGCACAGTATTTTGAACAGTTAGGTCCATCTGCTATATATTTATATTCTGTTATATATTTTACATTAGAATTAATAGCTGTACCTGCATTACCACTTACATTATTTTCAGGATATTTATTCGGTATTCCATTAGGTACATTAGCAGTATCTATATCATCATCAGCTGCAGCTGTAACATCATTTTTGATAGCTCGCTATTTTTTAAGAGATGCATTTAGTTCATTAGCATCATCAAAATTTCCAAAATTCAAAGCTATGGATCGTGCTATAGGTAAACAAGGATTTAAAGTCGTTTTTTTACTTAGACTTTCTCCATTATTACCATTCAGTATCTCTAATTATCTATATGGGCTCACAAGTGTCGATTTCGTTAGGTACGCTATTGCTAGTTGGGCTGGTATGTTACCAGGTACGTTGGCTTATGTCAGTGCTGGCGCTGCCGTAAGTGCCTTGTCGGATGTTGGAAAACCAGGGACTACTCAAGTTAATCCAATCATCGTGGGCATAGGCTTAGTAGCGACGGTTCTTGCTGTGGGTGTCGTAGGCAAAGTTGCATCTAATGCAGTGGCTGAAGTTAATTCGACAGGTGATGATTCAACAATCGTTGATGTTGAAAATGGTACTGGTACTGGCAGTAGAAGAGATGATTAAACTTTTGTGTATGTTTTTTTTTTTTTTTTTTTTCCTTTATCATTAATATTGAACTTTTTAGAATATAAAATAAAAAGGTTATACATAAGTTATGATGTACATACATTAAATTATACGCCATGAGCAACATGCTACGTAAATCGACTTTTAGATATTTGATATCTTCATGATATCGATTCTAAAATATAATGTTTTTAATTCCTATCAAAACTTTTGTATGTGAGATGAATGACATCAATAGTATTATTCATGTTATTAATTTTTTGAGATTTTTTACAATAGTGGGAATGTTAAAATAATGTTAAAACATTGTTAAAACATTGTTACAAATCCGAAATTTTCTGTTTTCATCTTGATGACATCATGACATGATAACATTGTTATGCGGACAACACAAAATTTGTGTTTAATTTAATTGTGTCATTATTATTGTATCATTGTGTGTGTTATGTGAACTGTAAAGCAGGAATCATTAACGTTGATTGTTTAAATTTAATAATAAATTACAGTATCAATGACCGATACTTTTGATCGAACGGAAAATTCTCTTTTTCTAAGATGACGTAAAGGGAAGGGTCCACTTTTATCGTTCCTTCACATCGGTTTGTATGTTGAGGCAAGACAATTTCAGCTGGGAATACAAAAGATTTGTTTCAGTTGATACGAACAGGAAAGTGGGAAAGAGAACGAAAAGAAGAGAGAAACAAAAGTCTTATGTAATAACATAAGGCAATGTCAAGTAGTGCTTTGAACAGTGGCAACAATGGAGTTGTCAATGATAATAATAACAATGGATATTTTTCAATAACTGGATTAAAACGAATATTAATTGTAGGAGTAGCACTAATAATAATATTTACTTTTCATTTAACTATAACAACGACAAAAAAAAATCCAATTTCAAGTATACGTAAACCATGTATTGTATCTCAATCTCAATTAACAACAAGAAATGAAGCAAATACAAAACAAATCATACAGAAACCAATAGAAAATTGTTTACAACAAATTTTAGTACCCAAAAATAATGAATTTATTTATTTTCCGTCTGCGAAAATTTTAGTTATGACAATGGCAAAATCAGGTACTTCTACATTATTTCATTGGTTCTTTAAATTGACAATAGGTAATACATGGAATATGAGGACTTGTTTAACATATGTACAAAACATAAAATCACATTGTTGGAAGAATAGGGCTATATATTTTCATAATTTAACTAATACCGAACAACAACAATTATTTAAATCAAAACAAATTTTAAAAGTTGCAGTACAAAGAAATCCATATGAAAGATTAATATCATCATTTAAATCTAAATATACATGTCAACATAAAAGATTTCGTACCGATGTAGCATCAAGAGAACGTATGGCAAATGTATTAAGATCAAGAGGTAAGTTAAATGGATTAAACGATTATAAATGTATGAATATAAGTGAATTTGCACAAGCTTTATATGGTTCTCAACAAAGATTTAATAATGATGTTATTAAATTAAGAGTTTTAGATGTACATATAAGACCACAAGTTTATTGTCATCATGAAATTCCTTTCGATATGGTTATAGATGTTAATGATTTATCAGATCGCCATGTCATGATGCCTATTTATCAACGATTTCCAAAAATAACTGCAAATGTAGTAGATAATGTCCCTGCTCATAAACATGCTTCTACTGGTGGGGAAGGTGATGGTTTGATCATACCTTCAAAAGCTGCAGCTCAACTTTTTGAATTCGCTGCCTTATCACAATCTCCTCCCTTAAAGTATTTACCAGGTGCTGAACCTTTACCAATAGATGAATAACTTGGATGTGTTTGGTAAAGATTTGATTGTTGTTTTCGTTAAAAAGAGATTGTTTTTCAAAAACAGTTTCTTTCAGGGGATACTTGTAACCGTTTGTATTATTTTAGTTGAATTTTTTTCTTTTTTCGACTGGTTTTTCTTCCCTCTTCCCATACCATTCGACACGAAAAAGAAAAACGTTTTTTAGTCCCCAACCATGTACTTCGTACGTTTCAAATTCTAGTTTTTATTGACAGTCACGGTGAGTTTGCACTTTGTACATTAATTCATTTTTAGGATACTGATCCCTACTCATGCACAGCTTCCATCAGTGCACTGTGTCCAGTTCAGTTCTGTTCAATGCGAAAAAGTCAGAGCGAACACGAGGGGTAAAACCATGCGGAGGTGGGAAGTGATAGAGGGTCGAAATACATGAACGGAAGAGTGTAGAACGGGTAGATGAAAGAGAGCGATCTAGGACGAGGGGTAGCAAAGGCTGTCTTAACAAGAAATAAAACTACTTGAAGGGCTGATTATGTGTGCAGCAGTAGGAACAATTCAGAGAGTTTTACGGGGCATGAGCGGACGTGTTAGAATGCAAGTGTTAGAATGCAAAATGAATACTTACCCCAAAAAAGAGGACTAAACTGATGCGACGCATGTCGGGTGGGAAAGTCAAACTAGAGAAACAATAGTGACGATGAAAAGAATAGAAGAAAGAAAAAAAACGACGAGGATTAAACCACACACTCTTCTGCAAGAATATTTGTAAAACGATTTAAATAATATGTAACTCGTGGAGTGAAACGATAGTGACGATGAAAAGAATAGAAAAGAATAGAAAAAAAAAAAGGGCGACGATTAGACCACACACTCTTCTCCAAGATTGTTCATTAAACTATTTAAATAATATGAAACTCGTGGAGTGAACACGAGATTGTTGGTAAAACTCTGTAAAGAAAGCGTACCGCATGGAGTGAATACAACAAGTATGAAAGTCACGACATGAACAAGAAGAGAAAAGAGATGACGATAACGATGAACAAAAAAGAAAACCATAACCCAACCACTGCACTACACAACACTCTTCTCCTTCATCATTCAATGCTTCGGACTGACTAACCTCACACTGTAATACTCCTTCTCCAACATTTCCCCCATCTTCTATGCATGTATTTGTGTCCTTAATGTCTTCTGTGATACTGACACTATGGGATTCGTCTTTCATTTTTAACATCCAGTATCTTTCATTGATACCGTAATCACAATCACCGGCTAATCTTTTGGGTGAAATCTTGACTAGCTTCGTAATTAGCGGCACGTTCCAATTTTCACCTACATGATAAATCTGAGGACCGTAGCTTAAACGTAGCCTCTTTAAATGACTTTAAATTTATTAATGATCGCCGACTCACCAGATAATAGACACGTTACAATACGTGATCCCGTCACCTTCAATACAGAATCAGCACTTGCTGAGTAGGGGGCCATAATTTTTCCATGCCGCAAGACTGTCTGGCACTTTCCTGTAACACCAGCCTCTATCATATTCTATACCCGTTTCCCCTGGTATCATTTGATATTGACCTGAGAGCCATCTGTAAGCGACTACATCCTGTTTGGTCGGTGACATGCTTTCCACTTTAATCCGCCCTATATACAATATATATCTCAGTTTCTCTCTCGTTCGTCTTGACTTCCTAGACTATTCACGGAGCTGTCGTGTTCCAGCTGTTAAAGATGCGTTGGTCACGCCTAGCGCGACATTGGCCTCATTCTCAGATACGACTTTAACTACCTCACCTCTCAAAAAGAATCCCTTTTCATCAATCTTAATATTCTTCATTAGAAATATTTCTTCTTAATTTTGCTCATCTCCTTTTGCAGACTCTTCACCATTGATTTGAAGTCTTCATCTAGCTGAAGTTCCGAAACCAGTCGGTTTACTCGCTGAATTCTAGAAGAGGCAATATTTCATCCATTATACTTCGTTGTCGATCAGGGTTTGTAACACCTGCTCCACTTAGTATTCTAGCAAGGCTCTTCCTTACCTTAGTTTCTTCCTTGTTCTTCATCTCACCCATGACTGAATTGATCATTGACCTAGTCATATCCATTACTCACTACGAAGATTTTGGGACGTGATTTGATTCCATAGGAATGCCAGCACACTTAATCAGCATTTCTCTCAATCTGATCACGATCTCTCCTCCGCGCACTACTTGAGGTACCATTCCGAATAAACAGTTTCTAGTTGTTCGAACCCCTCTACATAAAGCCCATTTACTTATCAAGCTCACCAATATCTTGGTATATCCACGTGTGATGAGATGCATCATACCCAAGCTCATTGCCTTCGAGTTTTCTTCTCATGACAGGTCAAACAAGGTGATGTCACCATATAATCCTAAGCCATTATGTTGTGTGCTGTCAGTTAGCCCTAGCACGCCATATGTCTGAAACTCATCCGATATATACAGTATAACCTTGTCTACAAGTATTCCAACTCCAAAACACTCTTCTTGATTCAATTTATCTATTACACCCCTAGAAGCATCGAAATCCGTCCTTTCAAATTTCTTACTCTTATCAGGAACGGGATTTTCATTTCCACTACCACCTCGACGATTAATAGCAAGGTGGTGCAGTATCGTTGCAATTTTCTGGAATACATCATTATTTTCAGAGTTATCTTCTTCCGCAGCTTGCATAACGAAACAAAATGCTCTTTCCACAATTCGTCCTTGCTGTCTCCTGAATAGCTCTGTCTCGAATACACTCTTCTGGTCGTTCATGGTTTCGACCATGCGAAAGTTTTCACATAATTTAGCTTGCAGAACAATTCTACGCTCCTTGATCATCAATGTTCAGTTGCTTCCGTCTGACCCTTCCGTCACCATGTCTCCACTCGGGTGTTTAAACTCTATCCTTAACTCTTTCCATATAAAACCTAGGCACACTGCACCTCTTGCCGAATACTCAGATCATCTTCAGCGCCGCGAACTACGTTTAGAGCATTTCTCAAAAAAAGAACACATATCTAGCGCAGAAACAAATGTTGGCATTTGTATGGAACTATCATCAATGCCACCAATTGTTCGATCAATACCAGAAAGTTCTCCAGTTGGACTACAGGTGTATTACCATAATCGATCTTCAATGTTGGATTTTTAATGCGATAATTGTTTGATTTTGAACGTTTGAACTCAATAGCTGGCACCCGTGAATAAAGTACTTTTTGACGGATGTTTTTAATGAAATCTATCTGAGTTTCGTGTTAAGTTGTGTACCATTCAGCTCAAAGAAAAAAAAAGCAAGACTTACACTTACTGTTGGATCTATTATTATTCCGAATCGGAAGGGAAGTCATGTTCACCAAAAGTTTACGGACCTACGCGAAACAAGTAAACAACCTGTAGTAAGTGGTACAGTGCAAGGAATTGTGCAATTTACAGTGTGATTGTGACTCCTGTGACAATACGGGATTCGAGGGGCATTTCCCACGAGAACTACGGGTGACACAGCGTGCTTTTGTCACCCTGTTGGCTTCGAAATATCGACAAATCGGGAGAAAATATGAGATATTTCCCGGGGAAGAAATGATTTCTTTTTTTTTAGATGATTAAATGTATTATAATTTCGAAGGGTCCGGTGAAACGAGGAGGAAAAAATGACGAAAATATGGGTCACACAGAACAGAATTGAAGGAAATTGACTGTAATGCTTATACATGTACTGTAAGCCCAAAGCGTTTGGTATGACAAATGTCAACATTCACTGTTCCCGCCAAGTAGGTAGCTCTGAAAGCTGTTATCAACGCAATAGAAAATACGATTCTAGTCAGAAATCCGTTGGCATTGTTTTTTGAAAAGAGAATTAGATTTGTATAACTTTTGTTATGGGAAACAGAGTGTTTTTCTTTTGATTGAATCTGACGAGCGCGGGAATTAACTGCAATATTTATTCCTTCATTTTTATCATCAAATACCGGACCTTTGAACGGATCTAGTTTATATGCCCAATAACTCCTAGATTATGAGTTTTGAAGGTATTTTCACTAAAATCTTCTCCATTTAATTTTCTTCCATGTGTAATGTATTCAATTAATAAACATAGAATACGTTCCAGTTGATACGTTGACCAGTCTGAATATCCACGTGGCAAGAGATTTTCATGTGAATCAGGAAACATATACTTTCTAGCACGTGTTAAAATGTTCTCAATATGCTGTAATGTAGGCAGGTTATTCATTTCATAATCAGCACCATTATTTTCAGCCTCTTCAATTTTACAAATAATTTTCGCAACAGATCGGACTGATGTTCCATTTGAATTCTTCGTGCCTTGCGGAATACAATCTTTAAGCAGTAGTGTTTGGCGGATGTTGACAATTTCTTGGTAGATGACGACGAGATTGACAATTCCGATAGGAATGCTGCGTCCGGAACGGTTGACATTGTATTATCAATAAGTTGACCATCTAACATTGTCGAAGTTAGATGGTGAAAACTCAGTTTCCTCCTGTCGCGGTTCGCTTCGACGTTTTAGTCGAAATTCTTCTGCTGGCAGCTTCAACAATAAGTTAGTAAAACTCTCGAAATCGATCAAGTCATTATCATGATCCTCAGTAGACGTCCAAACGGGTTTCACTAATATGCGTTTTACGTTCGGAGTAAGTAGACACCATTATAGATTGAGCTAATTAATTACAGTCGATATCAAACTACATACCGGTACAATGAATAACAGATAGTAAAAATATCTTAACACGGAGATAGATAAAAATGAAAGACAGGAGAGTTTAATTTTTTTTAATCTTTCTAAGTTTATAGATACATAATTGATTCTATTTATTGTATCAAGTTTAATTGTAAGCTGAGAGTAGTCATAGTGGTTTATTTTTTCTTTATCTAGAAATTACATGTTAAAAATGGTGCATTTGTTGTCTGAGACGAAGCGGATGGTGACAGGGGTAATGGAATCACCATGTTCGCACCTTCATCGAGCGCGACGTAATAAAAAACGACGGTGTTGAGTGGAACAGTGAGGAAAACGAGAAGGAAAAAGAGAGAGAGATTAAAAAAAGTGATTAGAAAAAAGGAGAGAAAAAAGAGGTAAAAAAAAAAAAAGATAGAAAAGAGGGAAACAAAAGTGTATTTGTAAAAACAGCCGTGTGGAAATGTTTTTTCCGTGACAATAATGTTGAAATGACGATGTGAAGATTCAGGTCCAAGTTTATCAAATATAGCAATGGGAATGTTTTGATGTTTCGTTCCTCCGGGCCCCTTTAATCCCACATACCTTACCATTCTTATCAACATCACATACTTTAAAAAGAATTCCAGTAGCTACATCAGCAACGACAACAAGTGAAGAGGATGAGCGGTCAAGTAAAGTGATGATGGTGGTTGGAAAATTTGATTCATTTAATCTACGACATCTTCACTTAGTACAAACCGCATCAAGAAAACGGAGTTCCTACATTGATTTCATTTTCAGGCATGTCTACATCACTTCATTGAAAAGCAAGGCTACCTGAAGTTGAACTTATAGAACGTGTTCTCCAAACAAGGAAATGGTCACTTGATATAGGTGTATCAATGCAATACCAACTGATTCCATTTGAAGAAATACGTAATATGTCACCCGAGCAATTTCTATCATACCTGAAATCTCGATTCAATATCACGGGTATTGTATGTGGAAATGACTGGAGATTTGGTAAACGGCGGATAGGCGATATTGCATTATGAAAACAATTATCTGCAAATTATGATGTCGATATACATATAATTTATCCGGTTCCGATTCCACAACATGGTTTCAAAGCTTCTTCCACTTGAGTGAGACAAGCTTTTGCTGACGACCATGTTAAAGTTACATTGAAATTGTTAGGGAGGATACATCGTATGTAGGGTTTACATTAATCTTCGTCGAGCGCAAAGTAATAAAAAACGAGGACGTCGAGGGCAAGGTTGAGCAAAACGAGGGAGAAAAAAGGAGAAAAAAATGTGTATTTATAAAAACAGGCATGTAACAACAACCACTACATATATCTGAGCAATGTAGGGAAATATCAGTAAAAGTTTACTACATTTAATGTAAAGACTACTAATGTACAACGTATTGTACATGTACATGTGCCAACTAGTTGTATGGCGACACGGGTATATGTTACTGTACGGTTTAAGAAATTAAATTAAAAATTTTAATTATGCGTATTGTGTATTTTTCTTGCGGCAGACAGAACAATCATACTCATAAACACACAACGGAAATAAAGTAGATGAGTGAAACATTCAAAAAAAAATCATTGAAAATTAGAATTGAATAGTGCTCGAAAAGTACCCACACAATACAAGCTGTGGGTACAGTTTGCATTGCCCAGTGGTCAATCTCTGATAATTTCTTCTTTTTCCAATACATACTTTTTGTCCGTCATACATGAAAGTTTGGCTGTAGATATAGTGTACCGTAAATCTTGAACGTGTCGAGAGCTTTCGACTGACTCTTACTCGGCGGGTATGCTGCTCCGCCGACAGAGCTTTGCAATAAAACGCTGAGTTAAAACATGTCTAAAATCTGAACGCCATTCGTTGACCAAAGCCGACGAGAAGAAGCGAACCAGTAGTTTAAATCAACAATGAAACAACTTGTAACGGCGTTACAATTTGTTTCCAAACATGCAATATGTAGAAATTGAACTTTGAAGAAAGATATGTATAAAAATTCAAATATTAAAATAATCAAGTAAACTAGTGCGGGTTATCCATCAACACCCCGAGGGTAATATCAAAGACCAAGCGACTAGTGGTCAACATGTTTGTCATATATGGACAAAAATGTTGTGCATTTCTCATGTAACACGGTTGGCTAGACAAAAGACATGTGTAACATTGTTGTATCCTATATCTAATGACGTCACTAATTTCACAGTACAGTGTTCTAACATAGCGTCGTACAGTACCGACCACCATTGGGGTGATGGAAATTATAATTTTTAAATTATAAAAATATAGAATTATTGAAAATAGTTTGAAAAAACATTAAATATTAAAATAAAAGAACATTTTTTAAAATAAATAAATAAATAAATAAATAAAATGGTTATTTTTTTTAAAGATACACTGCACGAGAGCACATCTGTTTTAATTAGTGGGCTTAAAAACGGTTTTCAAGACGTTATAATTACAAAACGTTCTTTCCGGACCTATGTACGTACTTGAAACTTGATATTGAGGGTCGTTCCAAACCAAAAATAATATAATATGGAAAGATTAAATATGGTTCCATTTCTCATTTCGACATTTCCAAACCGCTTTAATATAATATATGCCCAGTCGGTAAGACAGTGTACAAGTATAGTGTACTTTAAAGAAGAGCAAATTTTTAACGTTTTCATTGACTTCAATTTTTCCATTTCAAGATCTATGTTTAATTTTTCCCCAATTCGCCGATTAGTCTTGAGATCAAAATAAAATATTCCACTTCTAACAATTCGCGTTGCTCAATTATGACGTAACCTTGGATGTCCAGTTCGGCTGTAATCCCACGTCTTTCAAATTGAGGAAGAACGGTAAAGTGTAGCGAGCAGGATGTGACCCGGGACTGAAACGTAGCTTGAGTGATTGATTTTTTTAATTTTCATAATTTCGACTGTACTGTAGTACCCTGAAAAGAAATTAGGTATGCCTTTTATTTTGGAGGTTATGAAGGTTATTTTAATACTTTGAAAAGTATACACGACCATGAAAGGTGCTCGTGTATATTATTGTAATGCTCACGATTGCTGAAGGGGTCTTTTTTTTTTGGCTTTACGGCCGTCATATTCAATATCATATAACGAAATGGCCACCCGCGCTTCGATAACAGTAATTCAGGACTGTGATTTCCAACACGAATAACATGAATGGTACAGCACAATTTTTCGCCTCCACGTATGTACTTCGTACGACAACCATTTTGCAGTCATTACATTCATCATGTAAGCCATGAAATAAAAATAATGAAGTTATATTTGACATTGCCCCAAACTTTTACAATACTTGTACGTAAGTAAAATGTGATTTCGTAATACATTTCATCTAATTTAAAACAGTCCTGGAACCCATTCCGATAACACAGAAAACAAAATTCCCCCTCATCTTCATCACCCATTCCGCTCATCTTCCATCTTCATCAATCAACCTAAATGGAGGCATCACATATAACTGAGACCATCGCAATGAGAACCTAGACGACTTAAACGACCTCGAAATATTATTTTCTCCACGGCATTCCAATACCCGATCTTCCTTTTCCAAAAACAAAACAACCAGCGACCAAGAAAATTTATCACATACTCCCGCAACATCTTGCCTCTTGGGAAAAAGAACGGCACCGAACACAATTAGAAGCAACAATGTGTCTCTTCATGCACTATGCAAATTTGTGTACGCATCCAAGGGTGAGGATGTTTCTAAACAAAAAATGCATGACATAATGCGTAGCGGGAAATCGATTCTTTTTCAAGAGTTATCATCCAACAATTCTGAATGGAGTGATACCGAATTGAGAAATATCAGAAACTTGTTGATGGAATTTGTGAGCAACGTCAAAAATTCAAGAACGGGTGAGCCTCTCATGCCATTGACGCTCAAGGCTTACATTCTTGGGATTCAACGTGGTTTCCAGCAACCATGGGGGTTATATTTAAGTCTTCTCTCAGGTCCAATATTCAACTGAAAAACCAATGGTCTTATACCCGTCATCGATAATTTCATTGGAGAACTACAGATCGAAGGACAGCACAGCGTGTGTTACAATGTCTTTTCTAAAAATGGATTGCTGATGCTATATTCCTCACCTTCTTTGTCCTCAAATTCTCCAAACGGATTGCAAGAACGAGTAGTATTCACTTTGGGAATTCTTACTGCCATGCGTCCAACAGCTTTGTGTACACTTAACATTGACCAATTTGAAAAGGTGCGTCTTCGTGGTGTACCAGTGTGGAAGATAACCGGTGTGGTTGTGGAAATAGATGAAAGTGTCAAGACTTCTAGAGGTGGGTGGAACCGGGTTGGAGAACATGCACCAGAAGTGTGTGTGTGGAATGAGACGTATCATGACGGGAAGATAAATTGTTATCAAGAAATTGAGGAATATATTAAGTAAAGTTCTTACGTTGCCGGTTCGTGCAAGCGATTTTTTCTAGCAATCAATCTATATGGTGACATACCTCAGAAATTCTTTAAACCCCAGCCCGTCGTGAAAAACTTTTCATGGGAATCGTGAAGAATGTTTGCAAGAAAGAGGATATTTCGGGTGATGGAATAAAATATTGAGTCAAATGTATGGTTTGCGTGGCACTTTGGTAACCCTATTATATGAACATGATCACTCTGACTCTTCTGTAGCCCTTCATACAGGACACAGGGACCACAAGTCTCTCAAACATTATCAAAATTTTGAGGGATGACAATGAATTACAACAGCAACGAGATTTGCTGTGGGATATAGAATAGGCTTGCAGCTCCAAGCCCAAAAAGAATCATAAGGATCTTTCTACTGTTCCGGAAAAAACCTTCTGTTCTGCCGGTGGCTCTGATGTACCATCTTCCAACAAATGTCGTCGAAATCCAACAGTTGCCGTAACAAATGAATCTGGGGGAGTACTATCTAATTCTGGTAATATGACGGGATCATCCATCAATATCATTGTCAACTATAACTGCAGCAATCATGACGAGCGTGTCATCAAACAAGAAGATTTCTCCTATCAGCCACGTAGGGGAGGCGACAATTCGTCATAATATCCTATTATTTTCATTGGAAAAAAGGATTTCTGTAAGTTGGAAAAGCAGAATTTTTATAATTAAAAAAAGACATTATTAAAAATAAAAAAAAGAATTTTATATATAAAAAACAGGATTACAGTGGGTAAAATAAGTGATATTTACCCGTTGCTTCGGGAAATATCACTGATATTACCCGATTCCCAGGAAAAATAACCGCCTCTCCATGAGACAAATCACAGAGCGCCAAGTGTCTGTCCTAAATCTCCAGTTTCTTTAGCTATCTGCAGTATCTTCATACTTCCCCAATTTTAACAATTACTTGATCCATATCTAATGACTCTTTGATCTATAGGGCTATCATCAATGCCATTTTCTAATAACTTTTCCAAAGCGCCATTGTAGTTGATTTTAGTGAGCCTGTATGCAGGATTATTCTTACTATGAATCAAACCGAGTCGAGAAATATCGAGTCTCTTATAGGCCTCACGTATAGCGGCAATATCAACCATTAGCCTCTATTCGGTAGTATGTTTCCCTTTTGTAACAGAATCAACTGTTTCGAGACCGCATACATGTGGATCCATATAGAAATACGAAGCATCATGCCCATAGTCCTCTTGATAGTTAATGCTTGATCTAAAGCATTATAAAAAGAATAAACCTCACTGCCCATAATTGAACGTACGATTCTTTTCGACATTTTACTGGAATAGTCTAGTATATGCGCTTTTGAAGAAGCATCATAAAGCAGAAAGATATACGCCAATTGTGATGAAAAATAATCATTGTTTGCAAATGCACCGTCTAAATATACTCTCATAACTAAAATTTCTTCTTCGAGTCGTTGATAATTGATACCAAGAGAACCAGCTGAGGTATCCATCTTAACACCTTTGTTAAACTCAACAAGGTTCTTGTTGCATAACTAATCTTCAGTGAACGGAGCGGCTCGATTGATTATGCAACAAATATCAGGTCTTGTGTGAACCAACCAAGAAAGAATGGTCCGGCAACTACGAAAATCACCGAACCTACATTCATAAGAAATGGGCTTGATTCTTTTTGCGTATCGTTCTTGCGTCAAAAGGAATTACCTAGGAATAGTAGTCTTAATAGAACAACCAAAACAATTCAAAGTTATCGAAGACACGTGGTTTTGAATCGATTCGTTCTAGACTTCTTTCCATCTTACGTTGGAAAACATTATTTCCGGCAAAAAGTTTGTCATCTACGTAGCCACCAATAACACATTCGACTGTTTCACCCTCCACTTTAACGTAAAGTGTTGGATCATGCGTAGTAGGCATCATACCCAACTTGTCCTCCACATGGAATGCTATTGTAACCCCCCCAGTAATGTCCAGCGTCACATATGCCATACAAAGGACTGATTAGCTCCAGCATCTCGTTTTCTGTTTTACCCAATATCTCCAACTCTTCTTGCCTTGGCAGAATATATATTTGTCTGGTTAGCTTATCTTTTATTTGTAGATATGCCTGGTTAACATCATGGGAGAAGATACGATAACCCTTCACAGCTGCAACTGATAGGATAATTCATACTGAAGAAGAACGAAGAGTCGAAGAATCATGTACCATATATGGATTATCCCTATCCCGATGATCTTGGGCAATGAAACGGGCCTTTTTCTTTTCATCAGGAGTACCTGCGTGATTTAATGCCAGAACAAATCGAACACCGAGGACATTTTCATCTTTAAGAACTTCAGACTTGGGAACGACCTTCCAAACATTTCTTTCTTTTAGACCTTGTATTTCAGAGACCTTTGACTTTCTGAAAACCTCGGATTTTGCACAGGAGGCACCAGGCTTGACAATCTCCTTCACGTGAATGCCGTAATATGCGGTATTGCTTTCCTTTTGGTCTTGAACATTTAAACCAAAGTTTTCAGCTTCTAGTATACCGCTTATTAAATCATTGATCTCAGCATCATACTATGAATTTACATGATGTGGCGCTGTTGTTTCCGGCTCAATAGAGGAATTTAAATCCTTGTCTCTCTCAACGAGTACATTTGTCAATGGGTTTCCTTTGTTTGAAAGGTCTTTGGTTCCTAGACTAAGCTCAAATGGTGTGATATTCTGTTCTATGTCATGAGTAACGTCAATGTATGGATTCAATTTGTCTATGGACGCTCGTATAGAACGATCACCAGTATCCAAAGTAAATATTTTCTTATCGATGTTCGTAATCGCATAAGGTCCAACCAATTTTCCAACTGGCTTCTCTCTGTATATCAGTACCTCTTTACCAATCGGAAATTGACGATGGGCAGTAGCTGGAACATTGCTTCTTGAAGCTGTACCTAGTTTTGTACGATGGGATATAACGGACATCTCCTTTCTGGCATCGTGCATTGATTTGATACAGATCGGGTTCTTACGTTCTTAGGCAACTCCTTTGGATTGATTGGGATACGTGGAACAATCTCAAATACCAAAAGAGTGGGCACTAGTCCGGACGGCCCTGCCGTATCGTTTGCCGCTTTCACTGCAAGCTGTAACGCGTACTAGTCTGCAATTACTGAATCATCAGATTTCAAGTTTTGGTATATACGACATAAGAAGAAATGAAAACGCTCCCCAACGCCAAGGGAGCTGTGAATTTCGATTCCAGATGGCCACTCTCTAATACCGACGAATTGTAGAAGGTTCTTCTATTCAGATGACTTGAACTTGGGTCCTTGGTCCACTGCTATTTCGTCAAGATCTCCAACATAAGGGGTAATCCAAATCCGTACAAATGGTTCCCATACGCTCTCCGTACTCTCACCATGGAGAAAGCAAGCTGTGCTAACTTTTGTATCCTTGTCGGCGATGTGAAAGTCCAGTTTCCCGCCCAAGTACATGAGATAAACGCATAAAGTTCGATTAAACACACAGTCATTGAGTAAAGCAACACGAAAGCGATGGTGCGCGTCTCCTGCACGTTGGCAAACATTACATTTCGCTGATATATTTTCCAAGTCAGTCATGACATCTGGCGATACCACTTCCGGATCAGCTTTCTTAATAACGGGATACATATTTTCAGGACTCGGATGATAGAAATGGCGATGTATTTTTCTTAGTTCAGCTGCAATATAGAATATGTTCATCGTCCATGTTAGGTATGCATGACCATTTTTTCTTGAAATGGGAAGTGCCCATTTTCCTGATTTTGGTCTCACCTCATCATCATCAAAGTAGAGAATTCGGCGACATCCAGTTATGACATCTAGCCCCGTTAATAGAGGAACGTCGAGATCCACAACATCTGAGTCAAAAGTTAAAAAAACTTTCGGTAATAGGTATTCAGATATTGATAACTCCAACGCCCTCGTGTTGATGAGATGCAAACGTGACTGTAGGCGACTCACCTTTTTTGGCTTCTGAGAAATCTTCATTCATCAGAGTAGCGTATTCTCTAGCTTGTCTCAGACCTATCACGGTCTCCTGAGAACTGGAATCGACACAGGCACAGTCGAACACTTCAGAAGGTTGAGAAAACCAATTATATTCCAGCACAAAGATACCAATCTCTTCATCACGTGATGATTCAATTTCATTTCCAGTCATATTGAGGTTACCACTCATGGCTAATTGGAATATATGGAGGAAATCCTTGGCTAGTTCATCGGAACTTTCGTCACTTACGTTCTTTTCATCCAACTGTTTGCAAAGATCAGCAAGCACTATGTGAACGGCATTTTTTCTTCAGTCCTTTTCTGGTAGTACTCAAGATTCCTTTCCGCTGCTCTGGCAGAGTTAATGGGCTTGTTGAATTGAGCCATTGTGTGGTTAGAATTGTTACAGTTAAAGAACCCTAATATATCCAACGGATTAATCTTACCCTTCGAACTGTTCTGGGTGTTTTTTCTACTGGTAACGTATTTTGGATCCCGACCATACCTTCCTTGACAAGCAAAGAGTATATCAATTTAGTCAATTCCGAATGAAGACCGGCTTTGCGCTGCATTATCTCTTGCGATAG